>LUCM01011633.1:11959-24829 GCA_008360955.1 Fasciolopsis buskii | reverse complement strand
TCGTAGAATAAAATTTCACACCATCCATAGCTTATGCTCACCGACAACTTCGGATATGATTGCTATGTACTTCTGATGTTGTTGGTCGTGAATTTCCATGCAACATAATCTTATACGGAAGCAGCATTCAATACAGTGTCAATTTAGTTGTCAACGAGGAGCGAAGGATTACGACATATAACTAAGTGGTTTCAATGGCATATCGCGTCTAGCGCCAATTTTGGATGACTTCAATTTTCTCGTCGTTCATTACATGAAGTGATCGAGATAAATGTAGTAACATGAAAATGTCATTTGATAGAAAAACAACCTAAGTTTTTTGTGAGAAGTTAATCGAACTGTGTGCGATAAACGTGAACACTTACCTCTCGTAATACTCGAAGTCCATTAGCAAATTGAACATCCAGACAAACAGCTTTTGTGGGCGAAATTAAACTTGATTGTCGAGGTAGGAGTCGAGGGAGGGAAAAATGACGACTGTCAGCACCACTAAGACGGGCGAGTTCATCGGCCACAGTTCCTTGGACAGCAGCCAAGGCAGCCTGGGCCAGATGGGACGGAGTTGCGCTAATAGTGGTAGATAAGACAACGGAGTTGGGTAATTCATCAACACTAGTTAGATCTGCGGAATGTGGTTGAGTGGTCAAAAGAAGAGCACCTGAGGAGGAAAACGGTTGGATGAAGGACGGTTGCTGGACACACGGGTGGCATATTGACGAACAGTCTGTCTGAAGGATGGCTGCGACTAACGCATCAGGCACGGTTGTATTCAACCTGTCCTGAAAACAATCTGGAATGAGATGGTGGAAAAATTACTAAGAAAAAATATCCAAAAAGGAACTAGACAAAAAAATCACCGAAACGATTAGGGGTGTTAGTGCAATCGAAATGCGCAAGCCGTGCGTACTAAATGGTGTGAGGGACACGCTACAGTTAGGGAAATATGTGCTACGTGGGGCAAAATGTGACGTGTTCTTACGGCCATCAGTGTGCGATATGCGTTACAGTAACCAACTCTGAAAAGACACTTACCACTATAAATATCATGCACGATCAAAGATAATCTAGCAACGAGATCGGTGAGAGTGGTGCACTAATTTCGATGAGGTACGTAAAGAATTCGAGATACAAACAGATGCACCAATTGAGAGTTCAACAGGATCAAACTAAGGCGTGACATTTCTGACTAGAGTCGAGTGAACATAGCCTGCTCGTCATAGAAACTATGAGGATGTTTGTTATCGGCGGAACGGACCAACCGCGACGGCGGACGGTCATTAGATGGGGTACGTGGGGAAGCGGGTTTCGTCGACACATGGGGCTGAAATTCACTACCTTTGGTTTCTTGATTTATAGAGTCTGAATGTCGCGCAGAGACTGCTCTTTCAGAATGAACAGACAGAAAGGAATTGCTGGTACATTCATTTGAGCATGCACGCGACTTGCGTTCACTGGAGTTGCCTTTGTTAGGACTGGTGCGAACACGTCTGTCGGAGACGGATTTCTGTAACAGTGTGCGAGGCTGCGACACAGAGGGACGTATCCGAGTATGCGGAGTTGTCGGTGATTCCATCGTAGTACCGTCGGGCGTGTCAATACCCGAATAGCAAGATCTAGGCGATATGTAGGACGTCGACACCCTTTCAAGCAGATGGGAACGTGAAACCTCATGAGTCGAATTCGACAACTGAGAAGAAAGACGAGTCGAATCCCCAGCTGGCAAACCATGTGTCTGGTGGTTTGATGGAACCCTTGGCTGATTTGGTAGGATGGCCGTGAGTGCTTTGGGTCGATTTGATCGTGTGCTTGAGCTTCCAGATGCGGCCCCGGAAGAAGACGATTCAGCTGCATCCTGGTTATATCCGGGGACCGACGACGTCGATAGAGATCTGGAACACGGAATTAATTGCGGGAAAAATCAATGAGTATCACAAGAGAAATTTCCAAGGAAAGAAGCACAAAAAGGAAGCTTGATATAGATATAGCAATAACACAGAGAAAAAGAGAGCTGGTGTGTCGTGAGGGAACGGATAAAAATGAGGAAAAATTGAATACCATGAATGGAAATTTCCGTTGTCAGTTCTTCACAAAGCAAATCCACAGAACTTACTAATCAGGCATACGACTTGAATAAATTAAAATGTTTCAATTATTATGTTTATGCCCTCTCAGTGCACCATGTTTTCCAACATAGGCTGCTGGTAAATAGGCAATGGTGAGAGATGAAAAATCTAGCTAGTGGATTATTACCAGTTGGAGAGGTGAGATCGCCGAGTTTGGGACTATGAGATCATTTGATAAAACTGCTGAAGTGATATGGATAAGTATATCAAACAGTCGCTTAATTGCATCAACAATTCTTGGTTCATTTCACATTGGGGCAACCAACGATGCGAGGGAAAAACACAAAGAAGAAAATATATCAAACCCAAGCTAATGGTCATCTAAAAATGGAATTAAAACACTGACTGCCAGACCACGGATAAATGATGACAGTTTTCGTCGGCCAGTGCAACAATTTCATCCAAAGTAGCGAAGTATAGGTTGAAAGAAAGAGTGATGATTAGCCGTGACGGGCCCGAATTTTCAGAGTGCATTCAGTTTCAGAATCTTGGGCAGATCGCCATCTTCGTCATCATCGCCCAGCATTAAACTACACGACAACCCTATTGACCGCTGCCTTTCTCCCATAGCTATACGTTCCCATAGAAAAAATGAATATCCGAAGGAGGCACGGCGTAGACTCAGAAATTGTAGAAAAAAAATGCGCTTAGTACCTGAGACACAAAATTTAGTGTAACTGCAGGAACACATTTTCAATCATTATCGTTGAACAAACATTGACAACAAGGGATCACTGTTCGCAGCCATATCCGTCAGTATCGCTATCCGATTGTTTGACGGATCTTTCGGGCTCCAACTGCGAAGACGAAAGACACCCACTTTACCTTACTTCACGGTACACTTTACCATTCTACGATCCCACGTCGCCTGTTGACATATATGGGGCTTTTTTCGCTCCGTCAGAGCAACGGGAAATAGTGCACCCTACAGTAGGCGAATGTTCACTACATGCAACAAGCGACCTAACCAACGAAGTCTAATAAGCTCCGTACGCTGAAATAGTGTTCTCAGAACAGCATCTAATATTAGACTCCTAACCTCTAGATTAATCAAGTGGCCAGTCCATCCAGTTCCAGCAATACTATGTAGACACCGGTGGTCGAAAACGTCCAAGCGACGAACACATGCGGAAACCATAGAACAGAACGGTGTGCACTGTAGCACAGTGTGCACGACATATCAACTTGAGTAAAATATCAGACTGATGCCACAAGTGCTTCAGTCCAGCGTATGCTGTTCGAGTCTTCGATACAAGTGTGCTCATCTCTACTAGCGTGCTACCACCCCTCGTCAAGTAGGTGCTAAAGTAACTGAAGCGGTTAGCGATCATCATTTTTTCCATCGAGAAGGAAGTCCGCTAATAAAGCTTGAGTTCTGCGACAGAACATGTGGAATCGAATTTAAACATTATGTCCCGCAGATTCGAACAAGCACACGAGGTCGTCCGTGTAATTCGGGTAATATACTTATTCACAATTTAATAGTTCGACACCTACATCCTGAAGGTCTCCTAAAGCATCCTCCACTAACAGATCGAAGAAGGGAGATGGGCATCCTTGTTGAGACTTCGGTCTTTCGTTGTCACTGCTTTAAGCACTCTGAAAATATACGATATTCCTCGCAGTTTAGAAACCCTGCACTAGTCGGAGGCCCAAGCTTTGTGATAAACGGTGGCAAATGGCTCTGAACTGCAAAAATACTGCAGTTCAACATGTAGGATGTCCGATTTTATCCTGCTGCAGACCTCAAAACTGACAGCTTTTACTGCCTGCATTATAAAGGAGAAACACCGGAAAAATATCTCCAATGATATACCCGAATCCAGTAGACATCAGTAAATTCCATTCCTATTAACTAGCCAGCAACCGGATTGGTATTATTCAAGACTCATCGAGACCTTGTGTTGGTTCGCCACCGTAACGTTAAAAGTACATTACGAAGCACCCGAGAGTACAATAAGAAAAACGATATCCATTTTGTTTATGAATAACATTCTGCTCCAGTTAACGCATTAAGAACCACTGCCAATATTATGGAAGCTGATGCTCGAGTGGACACTTGGAAACTCGATCGACAACTGCTTGATTAGTTTTACTGTGATCAATCCTTGCATCTTCAAATTTAGTTGGTTGTTATATCTACATTGATACTCTTGAACTTTTTTCGTTAATAAGGCCAGCTGTGGTTCGCTTTTCTCGCTGATTGTTTCATGATGCTATACGGTCAGCAAGGATGCAAGCAAACCATGTGGTTTCGAAACTGACTTGAATCAGGTGGGCTCAGTGTCAGGAAGTTTCCTGATTCTGTCGCGCAGCTGGAGTCCTGGGCTGCTGCAAGAGATACCATATCTATCTCCCAAGTCTATATACTGGCCTGGAGTGAAGCATAATGTCCACATCCTAAAATGAAGCAAAAGCCATAAACAGTACAACATCCACTAACAACGTCGTGCTAGTACCACCTATGATAAAGAAAATAGATGCGGGATCAGTGTTTCGGCATGCTCCTTATGTAGTTCGGTCCTGATGTTTACAGAAACAACGGAATTATTCAACTATCTCACTGCAGGTTCTCGAGGGACAGTTGCTACTAAGTACAACAAATGTATTCTTGCCATTCTTGCATTTGGCTTATATAGGCACACCGACGACGCGAACCTTTTCAAACGCATAGTGCCAGATTTATTAATGACCCAAATTTAAAAAAAAGATGTAATCCCTAATGTCAGTATACAAAGACCGACTTTATCTCCAATGCACAAGTTAGAATTTCGAGCATCACTAACTAATTTTAAAACCGATCAGTTCTGTGGCTATAAACACAAACATCGTACTCATGGAACTCGGTCTCGAAAAACATTACGGAAAATTTATTCGAGAGAGAAACGAACAGAAGGGCGACAGGCAAAAAACAGAAACCAAAAAGTCGTGAACGAAAGGCTAACACTTCTATATATATATATATATATATATATATAATATATATATATATATATAGAGAGAGAGAGAGAGAGAGAGAGAGAGAGAGAGAGAAACAGACGGACAGTGCACAAAACCGAACGGAACTAGCGATCCCATTCAATCACTTATTCACGTTTGACAACGAGTCCCAGTTTGGATGGAAACGTCACGATAAACGTATTAACTCAGTGTACGCCTTCTCAACTCTCTCTCTCTCTCTCTATATATATATATATATATAATGTTTAACAACGAACCTTATTTTGGATCTAAGCGCCATAGGAACCGTCATAACTAAGCGAACGATTGATCAACTGGAGATATTTCCAGTTGTTAATAATGCACTTGGACCTAACGCGCTAAACCGAATCAAAAAATGGGAACAATCTCAAACGTGCTTGTTCCGTCCATGAACAACTGGTCATTTTCTAAACAGCACCACGTGCAACCGGCCCGTAAGATTGCATACTTGTGTTGCTGATAAGGGAACCACGAGTTATTCAACATGGCGCATCGCACGAAATTAGATTATAAAAGGCATCAAAACTGACTGGAAAGGGATAACTGAAAATGTTCAACACCAGCTGGATGATAAGAAAACAAAAAGAGTATCGAAATCACATCGAACACAAACCGTTCAAAGGTCAGAGAGAGACTAATAAAGAAATTGGTTACTCTCAACCAAACGAAAACAACCTACAATTTCTCGAGCCAGCAGCTACTACAAAACGGAAAGTGTGATTTTTAACGCCACAAAGGAGCGAAGACTTCTGCTCTTTATCATCAGCTCCATAAACTTCAATGGGAAAAATCAAGTCGATGGGACACCAAATTCTTCGTTTATTGGACCGAAACAAATGGCTTATATTGGTTTTCTCTGATCAATACTCAGTGATCGATTAGTCCGCTGGATAAACCGGCCTATTGTTACGAATTGACCTTATCAAGTCACTTTTATACTGTCCATCGATTGACATATTCAGTACGATGTCACCGCAGCTGGGCTGACCTTCGACGAGGGTAACATGTATGAAGTCTTGATATCCGCTATCCTTATGGTCTGCACTAATAAAACGATTGTCATTCGACCAAACCAGTGCTGCACATGTCACGTTCATCCCTCCCATTGAGTCCGAACCGAGGAAGTGCGCAATGAGCGAGGAGACATGACGGGGGCATGTGAAAAAGAGTCTGTCAACAAATTGCGCACCTTAGAAGAAAATGCCGCCCGCTTGACAATGAAGCAAGGAGTGCAGAAGCAGTGCAAAAAACGGAGAACTAATCATACTTCTGGAGGACAAAAGTAATATAACAGCGAATATTAAGAGATGAAAGTATAAATTTGAAACAACGGGACATACAAGTTAACCGGAATTCCCGTTTGGATCTATCGTCGCATCAACAACACGGTCATAATATCAACTAGTTAAATAGCTTTTCTATTTCTTAAGATCTCGGCTACCATAGGACAAAAACGACACCAGTAGCTCTATCACGTTCCTGGAGAATGTGAAAAACTTCAACTTAGAATCAAACGAAACTATGGTCTCATTCAACGTCACATTGGTCACAGATATTGCAAGACAGATGGCACTGGACAACATACGTTGTATTATAGCAAAGAATCCCGAACTGCCAGACGGAACAGCCATATCCACAGATTACAATGAAGTACGCTCAACTGTGTAGGAAAATATACCTACGATTTGAGACAATATACAAACAAGCACGGGGAACGCCCGGGAGGTTGCCATTATCAGATCTGACAGCTGATGCAATCCTGAGACAGTTGGAAGCGGGCGGCCGACGTCTTTAGATCCGGTATGTCGATATACGATCAATTCCACAAACGTCTGGACGTTTTAGTACTCAGCATAAAAATTGCAAAAAAACGGAATATAATGACATGATAACACCGTTACTCAACAGAATTATTATGAGGCAACCAGTCGGACATATAGGGATCACCATTTACAAAAAAAAACAACGAAGACGGATTTAACGCTCCATTTCAAAAGCAACCACGCAACATAGAGCGCTGTTTGTGCTTTGTTCCATCGCGTCGATCAGTCAGACGTTGTTTACACCTCCCCATATCTCGAATGTGATAAGCAGCATTCCAATGAGATAGAACAATTACGCGCACATCTGTATGAGGACGATTTAGCCGCACGAGGCAGTGACACAACCACAAATATAGAATAGTAGTGCTCGAACGAGTCACGAAGCCAACATAAATAATCCAAAGGCAGTAGCCCGGACAAACAGAAAGAGTGTTCGACTCTCGAGGCCTTACAGATGAAAGTTCGTCAAACCGATATGTTGAAACAAAAACTATGGCAACTTAATAATAACTAAGATACAGAACGAGGGAACATAGATGGACAACGAGCAAAAACGAACAAAACCAGCGATCCCACGAAATCATCCATCCATGTTCGAATAGGAACGTCACAATGAATGTTAAAATACTCTGCAATTTCAGAACTCTAACATATATACATATATACTTGAAAACAAGCATGGTGTTAAGACAACAACAGTGGAACAAAACGGTATGGAAAATAGACATAACGGAAGGAAAAGATGAAGAAACAAGCACTTTACTCCAAATTGCAGATTTTGCAACCAATTTGTCTTTCCTGCCTATTTTCACTGCATATCAGCACAAAAGAAACAACCCACACCGCAAGCACATCACTAATTTCGATAACGATTCGATTCTCTCACCGTCGCCCAACAAAAACAATCCCCACCTCTTACATCCCAAATGAAAATTTGCGGAGCACCAACTGATGCCAAGATCGTTACTAGCAGTTGTATACCTCAACCTACTTGTCATCACTTTTAGTTGTAACTGAATCTCAATGTTTTCACGTCTTTAGTAATGTTCAACGGATCTAATTAACTATCAAGTGTGCTGCTTTTCATGAGCTATCTTTCATTTACCTTCAAAACGCGGTAGACAAGCTCGATATCGCACATGGCAATTCTGTTTAGTATGGATTTTGCAATTGCTGATCTTCCACTCACGGTCTGAGTTGATATCATACAGAAACTACTACCCAGAAAGGAAGTGAGCAGAGGAAAGTGCACGAACCCACAAGATGACGGATACAAAGCGTACCGATCTCACGAGACCCGGCCAATAATCTTTGTTTTTCTAACAATCCCTTTTTATTTCATCTTTAGATGTTGTTTAGGAATATCCACCAGCTATTAATATTTAGTGAGTCTAACTAGGAGTGGTCGAATGCAAGCGATCTTGATTTTCAAAGTAGTAGGTGATAGCCTGTCAAAATGTGCAAACAACGTGCATCGAGAGACATACTTGATGGTTTGTCCTGGGTTATGACCACAGAGACTAATTCTTTAAGTGGGCAAACTCCATCCTTCCACACATTAATGAACTCCAAATTATGCTTTAGCGAACAGTGCAAAGGCATTTCTTTAGTGATTGCGTGGTTTCATGTTGGATGACGTTTTAACCTAACTATTGGTGATGAATAGTAAAAGTTTCAGCGGAGGGAAGTTTCAAAGAACATCATCGTGTACTTTGAACTCGAGGTCATTTTGGTGCCCTAATTTAAACTGTCGCCTATTGTTCCTGTGCGAACAGAGCAAGAAGCCAGCAACCATAACTTTTTCCTGATTTCAAAGCGGCTTTCGACTTAGTCGATCGTACAACTCCATTGCGCTGCGTCTCACCGGGGGATGGAACAAGGGAATTCATTTCAATCATCCGATCTCTGTATGCAAACAACTGAAGCCGAGTTCGCTCTTACGGCGATGTCTAACGCAAATTTACCACGAGGAACTGTGCTCTTAAAAGTTGCCTACTTTCACCTTTCCCCTCCATTTTTGTCATTGAAATGGTTTTGGTGATAACCCTATCCTCTTGTGAGAATAGTGGCATTGACATTTGTCAGACAGGAAGCTGCATCATTTCGACTATGCGGATGGTGTTGTGCAACTGAGTGGAGACCCGAGAGTTGGAAGTTATTCTCGATCGTTTGGACAATGGTGTGGTTATGTATGGCATGCTTTTCCCATTATCGACCTGTAAAATATTGTTGCAGCATTGGATTGGCTCAGTCCCTAGCTTTGTTCTTAAATTTGGATGAGGTGGACAAATTCGGTTACTTCGGCAGTTATATCTCATCGGACGGTCATATATGAAATGGAGTGTGTTCAAGCATATAGAAGGCCCGAATGGTATTTATTTGTTTGAGGCTTGACATCCGGCTATCGAGAAAAGTTCGAGTATGCACAGTGCCAGTGAGGTCGCCATTGCTCTACGGCTCCCAAACATGGGTGTTGAGAGTAGCAAACATGAGAAGAATTTAAATGTTCGAACACCGTTGTCTTCGTACGATTAGTGGATTATGGTGGAAGGATTTTGTGAGTAACTCAGAAGTTAGGCGTAATGTACTGGGTTGGTTCTATGGTCCAGTCTTTAGAACAGCCAATAACTCGGAATAGTTTGAGGTGGTTGGGATATGTTTTGCCCATGACCACAGAATGTCTGTCTCGTTGTACGCTGTTCTTCGAGGCAGGTAATGGTTGGAGAATGGTTCGGGGTGGCCGGCCGGGGACGTGGGTAAAAAATATGCAAGCTTTAACCGGTGAACTGGCTCGTGGAGGTTGGGGTCCACGAGATCCTCCGAAGTTGGAGACGGTTGGAGACGGTAGGCGATATGGCTCAGTATCACAGTCAGTGGTGTTCTTGCATTCGAAACCTCCTTCTGTATGGTTCCACAACTTACTATTTCGCAGTCGATCTTTCATTATTTCCTGTTCCTTTTCTGTTTGAGCAGATGATGCCCTAAAGTAGCAACCACAACCAAAGAACTTCGGTGCAAGGGAGACAATAGATGACATGGCTGCATGCCCTTGTTAATGGCACCCTTGTATTAAAAATCTTTCTTCTTCATATATGTATATGTATGTACATATACATATATACATATATATAACTATATAGCCACATACCATTATATACATATATAATAGCAGTTAATCTTACACTAATTCTCGTTCTCTTCTATTTTGAGTAGATAGTTTTGTAAGGTACCAACCAAAACCATAATTTACCAGTGCTTCTAACAGCAGGCGCATTGCGGGAGCGGCGGGTGGAGATCCACGAAACTATCTGTGAGAAGAGAGTAGGGAGCTAGCAACCATAACTTTCTCTTGATGTTGATGTGTAGACGAACTTTGAGATTTTTCGATAAACCTCGTCCAATGCTGTGAGGTAAATAAGCTAACCACGTCAGCGATATTTTCCCCCAAAACGTAAGCAAAGTCATCTTTTGGAGGCAGAAAGTCGAGCCTATTATATGATTTCTTTGGTATTATGAACGAAAAGGTAGCAAGTAAATTTTGTGCAACCGATAAGAAAAAAGACCAGTAGGAATGGAATGCTTCGAATGCTAGTTGGGAAGGGGGGTGAATGTAAGATGTATCAAGCAGCGCGCGTTCTGATTTTTCTTTCAAATTCAGGTTGGTGTTTTCTACTTTGGTGAGCGGGCTGTTTTGTTTATGGGTACCTGCTGTGTCGATGGCCGCAAAACTGTGATTGGCAACGGGGGATTCTCGTTCGCGTTTGTTTTATCTGCAACCAAATCGTAGTTTTTACCTCGCCCAAAGAGGCAATGAATAACGGAGTGGAGTCAAGTATGTCCATGGATTCTAATAGTTAATCAGTTGGAAAACGCTCATGCAGCACGACGGACCGCGTTATAGTCTATTCTAATTCTATTAGCTTTGGAGCGAAAAGGTAACTGCTCTCTATCCGTAGCATTGTAGAACTACGACGATTCAGAACATGAAATTCATGCTGTCCCATCCTACCAGCTCCGATTTCGATAGCTCGAAGCTCAGTTTCCGTTCTCAAAAAGGCAGACCGTCAAGCTACCACCTTATTGGATGTATTGTTTGAAGCGCTTGGCAATGTAAGAAACAGTGGAAGAGGACAAACGAATTGTTGAATTATGCAAGATCGTCTTAGGTGGTTTCATTATCTCGTTTCGTTTCAGTCGTTTAGACTTTTTGCTTCGAAATAAGAACCTACCATTTTCGACTGGTTGTAAAGAAAATCTCAATTTTCGGTCCTTGAGTACATAATACGAACATAAATATAATAAGCACCAATAGTTATCATCATCGTGTATTTTGAACTTTAGTTTATGAAATTATTCGTCCGTGTCTGGTTATTGTCAGTTATTGTCAGTACTGGTTATAAACTTTGCTGTAGCCTTTCTGATCACGCATCGACAACGTGTGTCGGAGATAAAATATCGGGGGAAATACCCCTAAGACTCACGCGTGAGGTACGTCCGCCGCGGTGACCAAATCAGTTTGATCCAGCAGCGGACCTAAAGGTTGTTGAACAGGAACTGAACGATCCACAGTCAAAGGATTACGACTGGTGGGCACCGAAAAAGCGGGCCAAGAGGAGTTAGGCACGGTGACATCCAAATGTGATGGGAACTGCCCAGAAATTAAGAATGGACGTGAATCTTAGTCACTATGAGAAAAATAGTCCCAGTTCCATTTCAACAGTGAATAAAAGAAAAACTACATACAGCCTAAGAGTCTGCCTAAATAGAGATACACAAAAGATTCCCAAATTTGTGAATAAACATAGGCAAATTGAGCTCAAGCTCACTGAACAAGCAACGGTGAATGCGCCGCGGTACCATCCGACGATATGTGGAAATATCATTTAGTGAGCAGCTTCTTCACAGAATACCAAAGATGTCTGATGATAAAACTGTGACGTGCCGATCGTGATCCGCAACACTTTCCTCCACAATATTCGTATTTCGGCCGAGGAATACGAACCGTAATACTTAGTCTGTCCCAAATAACTGCATTGATTGGCGAGTGTGTTAACTGGAACACCTTAACCAAACCACGGACGGCGTTTCCATTTGCTGCTTTACAGAATAGATACTCCAACGAAAACATAACGGGAGACAAAGACGATAATGATATTTACCGGTGTATAAAGTCCAACATGATTTGCAGTGAACAAAAAATGATTAGGAGAACAAGGTTACTTTCTATTATTTACTCACGTTCAACTATGGAGAACACCAGAAGGGAGACCCAGCGAAGACATGGGAATCTTCAACCTCCGCATATTCATGCAAAAAGGGCAACAAAGTGACCGGGCAAGAACTCTTAAAAGTTTCAAAGTGGATATATATTATGTCTCAAGAAGCCCATACAAGACTCTAATTCCGTGATCACCCTTCGAAGCCAAGATACAACCTCATTATCCCTTTTCACTTTGTGTATGTCCGATTATTCGGTCTCGGGTGCTCGTGATCAGATTGGCTTCGGGGTCCACCCAAGAGTGCGAGTTGAGTGTCCATTGAATGTCCATAGAATGGATCCCTTCCAATGGTCGTTTGTATACAGTTCGGATGAACGGTTTTGTACATGACAATAGTAGTTGATTGTGTCATCGTTGTTTGTCTGTCGTATTTGTGTGTGTACTGACTGACTCCAGCGCATCAGAAGGCGAAAGTCGAGTTTTACCGGGAGTTGTCTGGATTACACCGAACCTTGGGACAATCGGACTTTGTGATTGTTGCTGGTGATTTAATGCCCAACTTGGGTACTTTGCGGAGACGTAACACTACACCGGAGGTCGATTTTCTGCCTCTGCCAATCGCAGCGATCCCCATCGTCTTCTCATTCAAGTTTGTTCTGATCATAGACTATTTCTGGGGGACACGAACTTTTGTCAGAAAATCGAATTCGGCTCACCTGGCAC
>LUCM01011633.1:0-10877 GCA_008360955.1 Fasciolopsis buskii | reverse complement strand
ATTGTGGAGCGTTTCCCTTACCTGGAAGCTGCATGTCGAACAACGGTAGTTCGGCGGTAGAGGTAAGCACACGAATATCCAAGGATCGGGCGGCGTACGCTGGACTGAAGCACTTGTGGCGTCGACCTGATATTTTATTGAAGTTGAAAGGTCGTGTGTACTGTGACGCAGTGCGATCAGTTTTGTCGTGCGGCTGCGAGACATGCAGTATGTGTGATGATGTCGGAGGTGTTCGTCGCTTGGAGGTTTTCGACCGCTGATGTCTAAGTAGTATCTCAAGGATTAGATGAATTGACCTGGCAGCTACGTGCCGAACGACGGTATTTCGGCAATAGAAAAGGATATCAGAGTGAACGGTGAGCAGTGGAGATCGTGTTTTCATTCTCTTTTGAGTCTGAATGATTGAATACAGGTGCGTTTGTACAGTTAGACTGTGTTCCGTGTGTTGGCTCCTGCAGCATTCCTATTTTTTCCCACTTGCGTATGTCTATTGTGTGTTCATTGTGGATATTCACTTGTTGTACAGAAACATGTAACTGTGGGAAAAAGGCAGCAGTCAGTAAGGCTCGCCTTGCTGTTTAACGCTGATCAATGATGATGATAATGATAACTGCACGCGAACTGCGGGCTCGGCGGCTGGAGATCCACAAAATCGTCCACAAGTTTCGCAGCACTGATTCGCTAAGGACAACGCAACGTCCCCAGCATTAAATCTGACCTTAATTTGGAGAGCGTCGGACACTGAATGCAACTTCGTTAGAGGCTCTTCTGAAATATACATTTGATAAATGGCAGGATGAAGAGAAGTTTCTTCCAACAAGCGAGTACTACAGAGGCAAGCTTGGACGCAAGGATAAAAGGCAGCACTTTTACAAAAAAAAATCCAAAAAGATACTGAATGGAAAGGTGCATTATTTACCTGTGAAAAAGAACAAAAATTGCCTAAGTTAAGAAATATATAGAACATTTCCAGGGACCGTGCTTTGTCTGCTAAAGATAACGCATGAAGTCTTCGCTTTATCTGCTTCTACTAAGGCGTCGTAACGACAGGATTAGAAATTCAAATCCAGTTATATGGCCGGACGACTCACATCATTCAGGAACACGGCAATCCTGGACGGACAAGCATCCGGTGGCTGAATGTCCAGACTGTAACCCATTGCTGTCAATGAAAATGGGAGAATGAGAAACAGGATAACACATTTGATTAGGGGACAATCTGACCTTAGATGGTAAGGTGAATTAAGCAGCTACCATCCTAAACATACAAATGTTTTACTCCCAAATCCACCAGTCACTTCGGTCGTATACGGTAATTCGTCGTCGCCAAGTCCGTTGGTTCAGGTGCCCTCGTGACACCGTGTGTGATACGACCACACGACGAGTTGGAGGGTTATGGTTTCCCGTCCGAACCAACTCCCTCCCGCATACTGGGGCCTGACGGCAATAGGGCATACCACCTTCACTACAAGCACGTTTCAAAAATGGCATCATATTTGCAAGGCCTTAGATACATCGATGAGATCTGCACGTTGTGCTTTCTTAGACCATTCGTCTGAATCGATTCTGTCCCACAGTCTATCGAAATTCACGAACTGGAAACATCTGGTTGTCTCAGGCTCTTCTTAACACGACTGTCGGATTAATTTATCAACAGAACCCGCTGCAGAGGAATGGGCGGAAGAACACCAAATGTGCCGGTTAACGATATAGGTTTACTGCATGGTACTCGTCTTTCTCCATAACTGTTTGCTGCATACATCTTTAACCTATCAACTAGTTCCTCCTATCACTTGTCTGGGAATGCAGGTGGTTCTGTCTTTTCTCAGACCGCTTCAAACAATAACCACTTTCAAAATTTTCCCAACAACCTGTCTTCTATTCACAACTTTACTGTACAGGCCGTTTACAATTTTACGACATCTAAATGTCTCGAATTTTTGTTCTCTCACTTCCAGTCACCTCGCCCACCTAATCGGCGTTTGAGAGATACTTATCGGATCTGATTCTGGGAAATATCTGGTGGTTTATTGTTGACAAAAATTCCGAAGCACATTTCGCACATTTCTTTCCGTGTAAAAAATCTGTCTTGTCAAATAAAAAAACTTCGACACTTCAATATGAAACCGAACACCATCTGTTGTTTCATATACCGATGTATTTTTATCAGTTTTACTTTACTCTTCTGATATTTTTGAATAATTATTTTCACTTCTTTTTACAAGGAGGGGAGTATAACTGTTCTTCCATTATTGGTTTGACTGAGATGCGAAACTTGTGTATGCACAATAAAATACCAAAAAATTTGTGATAAATTTGTACGGAAAGGAGCAACGATCAGCTGGCCAATTTTTCCGGAGTATTATATAAGTTAAACGTTAAAATTCCACAAGGGGTTAATAAAATAACCTCGATGTCCATAATCTGAAAAGTCAGAAATTTGTGTAGGTCTATCATGACTGATTTCGAGGACAGGCAAAGACCTTCTGTCGTCAGACTAGTTGCAGCGTCTGACATACGTCTAACTCGAAGCATCACAACCATGGTTGCAGATATCTCTAACAGAGCAGTAACATTTTGACGCCATCCGGCAAACCGCGTTCACGGCACTCGTGATAACAGCCTACCGTAAAAGACGTGAAAATGACAAGCCCAAACGATGAGTTAATTGCTCCTACCTGCTTGTAGCTACATTGTTAACTAGATACAGTGCTATCTTCGCTCTGTACAGTACTGCGGATGGCAGAAAGTAGCCTTATATGGGTTGCTAACTTACGTCCAACTGTAGAGTTGTTCTCTAATTGACGATGAAAACAACCAACAAGTACACAAACATGTGACCAATGAATTGGACACGGGCAGCAAAAGATCCAAAACCAGGACACTAATATTCGCCATAAGCCGCGCACTGATGATTCTGCATTTCGTTTTCTTCATCCATCGTGCTATTCTGTATTATCCAGTTCAAAAACAGCCCACATCCAGCAACACTCATATTCAATAAACCAAAAAGTAATATTAACGTTTTCACCTAGAGAGGTCAGACTCCTGGTACTCGTATGAGGACGCACCGATTTCGAAGCCGAGTCGCTATATTGTATCATATCGTACGCTGGTATGATTGCACTGGTGATCCATGAGTTCTCGACTTTCGTTTAACTGGATGCACCCTCCTCCGCATCATAATCATCGTCCAGCCTTAGACAACAGAGCAAACCCCACCGATATTTACCTTTCTCCCATTGTAACACGTTCCAAAAGGAAGAATGGATATCCAAAGGGGCAGCGAGTGGACATGGCATAAAAGAAGGAAATGCGGTTAATAGCCAACGCGCGCAATACATTTTCACTGTACAACGTTACATGTTTTCAATCATTCTGGCTGTGGTTGGGAACCCAAATCATTCTTCTGATTAGTGACTGGACTCCCTAGCAGCACCTATTCACCATTCCTCCATGAGTTACATGTCCTCAAATAGTTCCATGCTGCTTCCATTGTCACGCAGGATAACCAGGACCGCTCTGTCCACCGCATCAGACGGGGTGGATTGGCAAGTAAGCAATTGTTCAACGTGCTCTCGTTTGTTCAAGCTTTAACTTCTTTCTTCAATCGTCTCCATCTGTTCTCGCTACTTACCCGTTGAGGCCCGATATTCGCAAGGGTCGTCAAAATAATGTTATAAGTGGTTTTCAATCTGCCTTCAATGTGCACACTTTAATGCAGGCTGGCCAACAGGCGGGATTAGCGCTGACTACAGACTCACTTTCGATTGATGTCTGCTGCGTGAGTGAAACACGAATTCAGGATTCGAGTAGAGTAACTCAACTTATTGTGCCAAATGTCCAGTCAAGATATTTCCTGTGAATATCAACCCGCAGATCAAAGCGGTGTAGTAATAGTCTTGCGTGAGAAAGCTGAAGCGGCCCGTTGAGACTGGATCCCGGTTAACAGTCGTTTGTGCACCGTGACACTGCAGGGATCAGTTGTTAAATGTAGTTTACTTGTCATCTCGGCATACGGTCAAAAAAAACAGCACCACTAACACACAAAATGACGAATTTTACGACGAACTCGTCACTCTCGTTCGGAAGAGCAAAGACTCTAACTTTGTAGTGGTAACAGGTGACTTCATGACACAAGCTGGAAAACTGAGTGTATCGAAAGCTTGTTTGGGTGGACGCTGCGACCTGCTCCTCAGTGAACAGATAACAAGGAAAAGCCTCCCTCATTCTGCGCACACAACGGATTACTCCTGCGCAGCACGAATTTCCGACACAGTTAGCGTCGCACAGCGACATGGCGTTCTAACTCGAGAGGTACGCTGAAATCAGATCAACGATATTGCACTAAGCTACCGTTAGTGCGGTTCTTCCCAGGAACGTTGGTCTTACTGTTCTACTTTTGCAGAATCGGACAGAAACACTAGTTTTATTGCGATTTTTACTGCAGCCAAGTGCTCATGGACGCAAATTGCAAACCGTGTCAGCCGTCTGACGTGTGTAAGTTGGATATATGAACCACCTATGAACAGAAGCTATTCAACAAACTAAGATCTTCGACCAGCAGTAAAGTAGATGACTAAATCAAATAGGCGATGCATCTGGTAGCAAGTTTCTCTTGTGTTTCTAGGTCCAACGTCAATCAAAGACACTAGACCTTGCAAGAGTCGCTATGCCTAATAAGGAAGAGAACATCCAATCTTTACGTATGTCATTAAGATGTAACTACGTCTGCAGCGCCGGTTGACGACAAGTTCTAAGAATGACCGTGGAAGCTAGTGGATTGAGACCCTCGAAGAACTAGAATTTATGTATGCATCAGATAATAGTCAAAAATTGTCTAAACTTATAGGTGACACCAGTGGGCGGCAAACTTCGATTAGTGAAGTTGTGTGATAGAAGTGGAGCTCATCTATGACAGACAGCGAAGACTCGACCACTGGGCTAAACAACTCAAGGATTAGTTTAGCTGGCCGCGCGCTAATGCAGTTAGTCTGGCGTCTGTGAGTCCTTTGGCATGAAAGTAAAGTTCTCGCAGGAGCTAAAAGAACTTCGGTGGCACACCCTTCCGGTGGAGAGCACTGAATAGTACTGTCTGGTA
Organism: Fasciolopsis buskii; assembly: GCA_008360955.1. NCBI lineage: Eukaryota > Metazoa > Platyhelminthes > Trematoda > Plagiorchiida > Fasciolidae > Fasciolopsis > Fasciolopsis buskii. Next base: position 5,776 of record LUCM01011633.1, on the reverse strand, counting down.
CACTGAATCGAAAGCGCTTTCAAGTCCGGAAAACGACGATAGTCGGGCGACGGCGTTCGTGGCGCGTTTCGATTAACTGTCGAAGAGTGAAAATCTGGTCAGTGGAACCTCGGCCTGGACAAGATCCAGCCTGCTGTTCGCGGATGTTACTCTTGCGAACCAGTATCGAACAGCACAAAATTATAAAAGCTAAGACCTTAGTAACTTGCTTCAACTGGTTGACAATTCCCACTGAGTAAATTGAGAAGCCACAAGTTTGTAAGTTCCTATTTGGGTGGGCCGAGCTGAACTTATTTAGCAGTTGATTAATTCTTGTCGAGGGTTGAGCATATAGAAGATGCCATCAACAAAACGTCTGAATAAATAGAGGACGTGCATTGATGATTCCAGTGGACCATTTTCCAACTATTATAAAAATGTCGGCAAGTAATGGACCGAGTGGGGACCCAATTGCTACACCGCCTTTTGACGACAGATTTGACTGTTGAGTTTAAACCGGACGTTGCAGATACAAAAGAACAGTAATTGCTTCAAGTCTACTATCGGAACACTTGTCGCTAACCTACTATTCTCGATAAAAACACGAAAGATTTTGATTGTTTCCGCGATCGGAACGTTGATAAAAAACAGGGCTCGTCTGGAGAAAACATTCGTCGTCCTTCCATATGTAATTCTTTCACGGAAACGATCAGCTCAAATATGCCTTTGAGGCTACGCCTTGCTATCTAGGTAATGGATCCCGGAAGTCTAGCCAGCCACTCTGCCACATCGTGATACAGTGAATGGCACCTGTCAAGAACAGATCTCAACGGACCTCTATTTTTATGTATTTTGGGTAAACCAAACATTCTCGGAATAGTGGTTCCTCTAGATCGGTAATGGAATTTCAACTTTGGAGGCGACGAAGCCACAAACATATGATTCCTTGGACCACCATCGGTCGCTCATCTACTTTGTTGACTCATTTAAAAGAGAAATTCCCGCCCTAACAAAAACGTCTCCAATCGTTCCTATAATGCTATACTTGATAAAATGTTTACCTGTTCTGTCGCGGTTCGCTATGTCTAAAAGGTGCTATACGAGCTTGGCCATCTGAAATTACAATGAATCGAAGCAAAAATTCTCTATCATCTTCAAACAAAAACTTGACACATCGAATCCATTCAATGAAGTTGTGACATTGAGCCACCTTGGTTCAAAGACAAGAATGAGTTTTCACACGAGTAAACGGGTACAAATAGGAGTAAGAAATGAAACTGGACCTGCCACCGGTTCGAAGAGGAACAAGAGTTAACACGCCAAATGAATGGCGGAGAATCGCTGCCTCGAAAAAGGCCAGAAAAAAAACGATACTGTAAATATGCATGCATGCATACATACAGAAAATGAAAAGACAACACAAACGACTATATATATATATATATATATATATATATATATATATATATATATATATATATATATATCGGGAAAGGTTTATACGTTTGTAAAATCATGTAAGGGGAGCTCTCGGACACAATTACAGTTAAAGATGACCAATGTGATAGATCCTGGCGAGATAATACCGCTGACTTGACAAGTGTAAAAACGATGCGTTCGAAAAACGCCACACAAACGAGGTTACGCGTAGAAAGATCGGTCATCTACGTAACACAAGAATTTTCCACTAGACTTGATTAATCTGTTAAACTAAGACAATACGTGACAAAAGCCAGCGTCAGTAGTTGCAAAGCGTAAAAATCACTCACCTGTCCAACTACCCAAACGTCGATGTCTGGCAGATGGCCTTTCTTGGACTCGGCCCAAAGAAGGATCGTGAGAGTAGCGTTCTGGTTTTTGTGGCGTGGATCGGTCACGCACAGATTTGGTGTGTGTTATAGATGATCGTGGTGGGAACAATAACGGGGCAGGGAGGTAACCGTCAATCGGAGCACGATGTCCGTGCGAAACCGAATGCGCTGGACTGGAATGGGAACTGTGCATCTCAGCCAATGAACGGGATCCAACATGATCAGATAGCGTACTGAACTCCTGACTCGGTATTAACTGTGGTCGTCGGTCCAGCGATCCGGAATCCGATGGTGCATTCGACACAGGCACTGGCTTCAGGACACCCGAGGAGAACCAGTTCGTTTTAATGGGAAACGGATAGGTGGAATCATTCTGCGCGGGTGCAAATGTCTCACCGCTTGGTGGTTCCAATCGCAGCGATAATTTATAGTTGTTATCCTCAATGAATCGTTGTAGTTCCTCAATGTATCGTTGTGATTCCAGGTAGGATGCAATTTTTTCATCACGCATAAATGCTACAAGTTGATTACGCGGAGAAAGGGTGTGAAGGACAAAGGTCATTCTTTGGCAATCTTCAGAACAAAAACGGCTCAGTTATACAAACGGACACGTTAGTTCAGAATAATACCTGATTCAAAAAAAAAAACTTAAGCATCAATACAGTAACCAAATCAAATGCGAGTGTTTGCAACGACGAAAAATGAGAAAAGTCACTTTAGGCACCCGCACTCTAGTTTTTCCAGCAAAAGGAAACACGTAGATGAATTAACATCAGCAGTAATAACGCTTTGGAAACGTTACTGGGATTTTCGTTAGGTTTCTGTTATCTATTAACCAAAAATATGAAAACCATGATGGACATGTTATGAAGTGGAATGTTTAAAATCACTACTAAACGAATCAGGTTAGGACTAAAACGATGACATCTAAAAGAACGGGTGTTCGCAACAGAAACAGAACGAAAAATGTGGTGAGCCTTAGGATGCGTAGAACGATATACATATGTATGATATATATGTATATATATATATATATAGAGAGAGAGAAAGAGAGTGTGTGTGTGTGTGTGTGTGTGTGTGTGCAACGCCAGGACTGTGGCTTCCGTGGTAATGAGCCATAGCGCATTCTTCGCACTACAATGATGTGTCAGTCAAGTAATGATGAACTCTGAACCATTTATTTGTTGTAAATACGATAGCTGGAGACTCCTTCGTAATTCAGCAGAAAATACTAACATGGAGGCTATAACATTAGTTATTTTGAAGGTGTACAAATGCGGGATTACAGTTCTCATATCGCAATCACATGGGTCCGCGAAAATAAAGTGCGTGATCGAAATTTATTAGCAAAGAAAACGAGTGAAAGTAGAACTTCTCATCCAATTGACATGTGATGTCTTCTGCTATTCAGGTCGACCAAGGAGTTAACCATTATAGACAGGCATACGCAATACGTGTCCAAACCACCGAAGGCGATGTAGAGCAATTACTTCAGTCAAAGGTCAACTGTCTTCACCCAGTACACGACAACGCACCTCGTCGTAGTTCATCCGATGTTCCTACTAGATTCCAACAATGTTTCGGAGAGAGCGGTAGCCAAATCCAGAAAGTCACTGGGCATTCTCAAGGCTTCACAACCGCAAAAAAGAACACAAAGGACTGTGGCACTGTACGTCTTTCCCTTCAGGGAAAGCCGCACGTCGTGGGTTTGCGAAAGTTGCCAAAATAAAACCTACTTTGGTTTGGCCAGGCAGATAGCACAGCACCCACAAAGCAGCTGCGCATTGTGATGGGCAACCGATGATGTGTGGGGAGGGAGAAGGTTGGAACAAAGCGAGCGATGAACCGTACTCAATAAATTTTTTCTGATCGCCTTACTATGAGGTTTCAGCGAGTGAACATTCCTTTTTTAAGCGATTGAGGTCTATTCCACAACGCACCTCGCAACATCACTCTTTACAAAGAATAAGCACGAAACCGTCTAAATCTCGATGATAGTGACGTCATTAGTCGGGATGGGTGCGTTGGCCTCCTCTCTAGGCACGTAATTTCGGAATTCCAATCTCCGGCTCAATGGGGCAAAACGTACACTTGTTTGTAAAATAACTCCGCGAATGGTGTACAGTGGTCACATGAACAAGTGATTCTGGGGCAAATGTCAATTACTGGTGACCATTATATGATTACTGTTATAAAAAGCAAAAATAGGAGATACCTGCTCTGATACCAGCCCATAAATCGGCCTCATTTTCAGTTCACCATCGCCTGTTCCTACTAAATCTAACGAGAACAGATTAGGCAGACGAAATTCGCCATTAATTAATTAAAGGTAAGTTATTCAGGTTGGCCTTCAATGGTCATCCAAAACCGCTGTCTAATTCGGCTGATTGTCGTTAAATGACTTTTGTGTGCCACCTTTTCGCTTAGTTTGTGGATTAACGTATTCGGCATGATGTCGTCGCATTTGCCTCGAATTCTGATCCGAGTGATGGATATGGCAATTCAATTTCCATTGCCATTACACTTTTCTCCTGTATCCCTTTATTTCAGGTGAATTTTCCCTATCCGGAAAGCTAACCGAACATTGAAGAGAACACTGGAAAACAAAACAAAACAAAACAAACTGTTGTTCCCCAAAATAAAATCATTTCATATGCCTGAAAAAAATCGAAAAGTAAATAGTGGAGAGGAAAGATGATCACCTCTGCCGGAGTCTGTCAATTATCAGTGATGTATTTTAATACTACTAAAAGAAGTAGCGGCCAAACTCTGTGATATGCAACTTGTTCGGCATGAAAAAATTCCACAGAAAAAAACTCCTTTGGACAACTCTCATGCTCTGAGCAATGATCTTTCTAAATATCACTTTCACCCCAAGACACGTCCTATCTTCCGCTCAGTATCCTCATGCATAAATATTTACATAAGAGCTGGAATTTACACCAATCGGGACCAGGTCATGACTGACTTTCCACGTAGTCTTTCGTAACTGCATTTTTTCTTGTTCCGATTTTCCAGTCTCTGCATTTTGACGAGGTGACATGCATCTATTTTTTTACTGAGATACAAAAGCCTATGTATGGAAAATCCCATGCGAATACAAATACAAAAGTACACTGGTGACAGGTCCTAGCCACGACGAGGCAGTTTCCATTGATCTTCAGTAGTGGATTAGGCATTGGGATAAAATGCACCCAGTAACATCCAAATCTCATTGGTTGCACATGGACAATCCGTGAAAGGTGAACGTAACAAAAATCCGGCAACCTAAGCCTTTAGCGGACGAAATTGCTAGGCTAAACAACTTAGAGAACATTTTGGCGAACAAAGTCCGTGGAGCGGGCTAAAAGTGAAATCCCTTTCAAATGGTACTACTATGAAGACAGAAAACTCTATGGTGTTTTGCTTCGTTCCCCACTAGAATTAGTCAGGTAAATCCGAACAGAGAGGGCCAATAAGTTAATCCAGGTAGACAGTGGTGAGCAGACTGACTGACAAGGAGACGTTTACTTAGTAGGCGATGAGTTTGATAAAGTATGGGAAGCGAAGCGTGACACAGACGAAAAAACACGAAGTGCAAACGGGTCACTTTGTGAGAGACACTGGCAGTCAGTTCCGCAACACGTCGCACACACACACACACACAGACAAGCGTACACAAAGAGAAAGTGTACATGATGGCAACAATATTGGCTTGATGGCGTTGCCATAGTTTCTTGTGTCCCAATTCGACCAGGGATCAACAGATCGATGAAACAATCCCACTTTCCAGTACACAGGAGGAAAAACAAAAGTCGATGAGACTCACACACTGACGCTCAAATGAAAGTCAGATGTTTCTTCTCGAATAAAGAGCGACATAGCAGGAAGCGAGATGATGAATGATACGAACGATTTCCGTTCATTTCAGAAGGCACGCGCAGCCATCCAAAATTAAGGGACTTGACAGCGGGTTATAATACGTCCAAATTTAGATGAACCTCCAT
>LUCM01011631.1:88196-141537 GCA_008360955.1 Fasciolopsis buskii | reverse complement strand
AAAAAATTTTATTCCACAGCCAGCAGACTACTCAATCGGGCTGTTCTCCGTTTCGTCGCAATTTATTTTTGAAAATAATATATGCTGTCATTCCATCAGCAAAATTGTAAAACAAAGAGGGGTAAAAAGATGAAAATACATGCTGTAATGCTGTAATGGTGTTGCGACTACCGAAGGGAAACTGTGAAACACACCGGCACTCAATGTAAGGGGTATCAAATCTTCAAAGTCAGAAGCATTCTGGTCATCACAGTAAAACCAATCTTGCGTCATGGGGGATTCAATACTCGTTTGTAATCCAGTTGTCAAATATGGTAATTCGCGGATTCTTAGTGTTTAGTAAGGTTTAGTGAATAAAAGCACCATTTAACTGGATGTGACTGAATTGTAAATCCGATAGGCAGCTGTCTTTCACACGATAACTTCCCGAAGTCTTGTACTGGTACAGTTAACAATTCAACAACCTATCAAGTAAAATATTTGACCCGTCGAGGAGAAGATTCATCGTATGGTAGCAGTGCTCAGCTCACTATTTGGGAACGATCGAAGCACTTCATAGCGAACTCTGGCGGTCTGGTGATTCGTGAAACCGGCTGTCCACTCTGAGAAATCAACATTTTGAAATGTACCAACTTAATTTGTAGATATCCAAACCAAACGACGTAAGGAGTGTATCGAAAAATCGATGCGCCATGTATTGGTTTTTATTGTGAATGATATAATATTAATAACACAGCGTTGTTGGTAGATGTAATGCATTACATCTACCAACAACGCTGTGTTATTAATATTATATCATTCACAATAAAAACCAATACATGGCGCATCGATTTTTCGATACACTCCTTACGTCGTTTGGTTTGGATATCTACAAATTAAGTTGGTACATTTCAAAATGTTGATTTCTCAGAGTGGACAGCCGGTTTCACGAATCACCAGACCGCCAGAGTTCGCTATGAAGTGCTTCGATCGTTCCCAAATAGTGAGCTGAGCACTGCTACCATACGATGAATCTTCTCCTCGACGGGTCAAATATTTTACTTGATAGGTTGTTGAATTGTTAACTGTACCAGTACAAGACTTCGGGAAGTTATCGTGTGAAAGACAGCTGCCTATCGGATTTACAATTCAGTCACATCCAGTTAAATGGTGCTTTTATTCACTAAACCTTACTAAACACTAAGAATCCGCGAATTACCATATTTGACAACTGGATTACAAACGAGTATTGAATCCCCCATGACGCAAGATTGGTTTTACTGTGATGACCAGAATGCTTCTGACTTTGAAGATTTGATACCCCTTACATTGAGTGCCGGTGTGTTTCACAGTTTCCCTTCGGTAGTCGCAACACCATTACAGCATTACAGCATGTATTTTCATCTTTTTACCCCTCTTTGTTTTACAATTTTGCTGATGGAATGACAGCATATATTATTTTCAAAAATAAATTGCGACGAAACGGAGAACAGCCCGATTGAGTAGTCTGCTGGCTGTGGAATAAAATTTTTTCACGTGCACTTTTGATTTAAATTCGATGAAATTGATAGCTGGGCCTCGCAGCTGTGAGTTTCGTCTCATGTCTTTAATATATTAAAGTCATTCTTAGTTGATATTGCAAACAGTTACTCGATATTCAGCAGCGAATAAATCTCCCGATTCAACTGTTTTGAAGATGTGTGTTACATTATTTCTGTATCACATTTTGCCGATGTGGTTGAGAACCCTAATCGTTCTTCTGCTTAGCGGCTGGACTACCTAGAAGTACCCGTCCATTATTCCCCATGAGTTACACGCCTACAGATAATTCCATACTGCATCGGTCTTCGAGCACGATAATCAGAACCGCGCTGCTCGTTGCATCGAGCGGGGTGGGTAGTGATAAATATGCTACCGCTCAGAGTTCCCTCTCTTTTATTCAACCTGTCTCTTCTGTCTCCAACCCAATCTGTTTGCCCCTTCTGCCTACCCATAGTATCTCCATTGATAACACGCCCGATACTCGCAACGGTTTATTGTCAAGTAGTGTAGTAGGTGGTTTTCAGTCTGTTAGCTCACATTTTCTCAAGTCTCGTCAGCCTCTGAATCTCGGTTCCTTCAATGTGCGCACTTTAATGCAGGCTGGTCAACAGGCTTGTTTGGCTCTGACAGTGGACTCACTTTCGATTAATGTCTGCTGTGTGAGTGAAACACGAATTCAGGATTTGAGTAGAGTAATTTAGCTAACTGCGTCAAACGTCTCGTCAAGATATTGTCCTCGCACTTCAGGAGACAAAGCAGCTCAAGCTGTGGGTCAACGTGGCGTAGGAATAGTCTTGAGTGAGAAGGCTGAAGCGGCCCTTTTAGATTGGATCTCAGTCAACAGTCGCTTGTGTGCCATGAGACTTCAGGGATCAGTTGGCGCCCGAAAGGATAGTAGTGTTAAGCGCAGTTTATTTGTTATCTCGGCATACGCTCCCACAGACTGCAGCACTGATATGGAGAAAGACGAATTTTACGATAACCTCGTCACTCTTGTTCGGAAGAGCAAACGCCCTGACGTTGTAGTGGTAGCAGGTGACTTTAATGCACAAGTTGGCAAACTGAGTACATCGGAGTCCTGTTTAGGTGGGCGATGCGCCTTGCCTGCACAGCGAACAGACAACGGGGAAAGGCTTCTCCAATTCTGCGCAGATAATCATTTATTCCTATCTAGTACGAATTTCCGACACAGTTCGCGTCGCACAGCGACGTGGCGTTCTAACTCGACAAGTACACGGAGTCAGATTGACCATATCGCAGTTAGCTACCGTTGGCGCAGTTCTGTCCAGAACTGTAGATCATACTGGACCAAGTACGTCGAATCAGTCTATGGGTTAGTTTTAATGCGATTTTTGCTGCAGTTGTCGAACGTTTGTCTGATTCGGCTATTCGCAACAGCTACGAACAGAAACTGTCTGAGGAACTAAGAACTGCGACCAGTAGCAATGTAGACGACCAGAGGGATCAAATTAAGCAAGCTATGCATTTGGCAGCAGATTTCGCCTGTGGTCTTAGATCTAGTGTTCATCAAAAACACTGGATCTCGCAAGCGTCGCTAATTCTGATGGAGCAAAAACGCGAGTTGCCTAACTGCAAGGAAATGAATAAGATGCGTCGGCAGTTGCATCATCAGTTGACCATAAGCCTTAGGAATGACCGCGAAAACTGTTGGGTTAAGGTAGCCGAAGAGATGGAAGTGGCGTCCGCTTCAGGTAACAGTCAAAGATTGTTTAAGCTTATACGCGACAGCGGTGGGCGGCGAACTTCGGTTAGTGAAGTCGTGTGCGATAAGAATGGAGAGCTCATCCATGGTAGACAGGAATAACTGGACCGTTGGGCAGAGCATTTCAGGGATCAGTTTAGCCGGCCATACGCTATCGTATTTAGTCCGACGCCTGGAGCTGTGAATCCTTGGGAGGTGTCACTTGATCCCCCAACGGAAGTGGAAGTTCAGTCGAAAATTCGGTTTCTGAAGAAGGGAAAAGCTACCGGTCCCGACGACCTTCCGCCAGTTCTTTTCAAATTGGGTGTAGAGGTGCTGATGAAATCACTTACCTCCTTGCTTCGTGATATTTGGAACGAGGAGCGTATCCCGCTATCGTGGGGTGAGTCACTGATTATACCCATCTTCAAGAAGGGTACACGGAGTGAATGCAGCAATCATCGTCAGATTAGTTTAATTCCGATAGTTACTAAGGTATTAGCTTCGATAATGCTGTGCCGTTTGACATCGATTCGCGAGAGTGATATTCGCAAACAACAGGCCGGATTTCGGCCAGGTCGAGGTTGCATCGACCAAATATTCACTCTTCAGCAGATACTCGAAACGCGCCACGCGCCACGCGCACCGCTGCCCTACGATCGTAGTCTTTCTAGAGTTGAAAGGTGCTTTCGACTCCGTGGATCGACCGGCAATACTCAGTGCTCTCCACCGGAAGGGTATGCCAACAAAGTTCGTGAACCTGTTGCGAGCATTGTACTCGCATTCCTATGGTCGCGTTAGGGTATACAGTGAACTGTCACGTTCATTCGAAACGACTAGCGGCGTTCAACAAGGGTGTCCCACCTGTTCATTCTTGTTCAACTTCGTCATGGACGAGGTGATGGAAGATGCTTTAGGAGGTCTCCGGGAAGTAGGAGTCGAACTGGGAAATGGAGGGAAGCTATGCAACCTAGATTACGCAGACGACGCCGTGTGCCCGTTCGAGTCTGCGGACCATACACAACGGGCACTAGATAGACTGTCGAGATCGGTTGCTCGGTTCGGCATGTGCTTTGCACCTTCAAAGTGCAAAGTACTGTTACAGGACTGGAAGACAGCACCGCCGAACTTGATACTGGATGGAAAGGAAATAACAATGGTGGACCGTTTCACCTACCCTGGTAGCTGCGTGTTCAACGATGGTAGCTCGAGAGTGGAGGCAAATACACCTATATCCAAGGCTCGGTCAGCTTACGCTGGACTGAAGCACTTGTGGCGTCGGCCTGATATTTCACTGAAGTTGAAAGGTCGAGTGTACTGTGCCGCAGTGCGCTCAGTTCTGTTGTACGGTTGCGAGAAGTGGAGTATGCGTGTGGGCGATGTTCGTCGTTTGGAGGTTTTCGACCACCGTTGTTTGCGTGGTATGGCCAGGATTGGATGGAGTGACCGGGTGAGTAATATTGAGGTTAGGAGTCTGGTATTGGGTGCCACTTCTGAGAATAGTTTGTTTCAGCGTATGAAACTTAGTAGACTACGCTGGTTGGGTCACGTGTTGCGTATGACGAAGACTCGCCTACCATACCGCGTCCTATTTTGGATTCCTCCTAAGGAATGGAAGAAGCCATGTGGAGGCCAACAGATGACGCGGCAACGTGGAATGAGAAAATATACAGCGAAGTTAGGTAAAGTAGGTGTCTCACGCCTTCGTGGTTGGGGTCCGAAAGACTCGTTGACTTGCTGGCTCGAGACACTGAAGGATATGGCAGTGAACCGTGAACAGTTGCGATCGTGCTGTCATTTTCTATCGAATCAGAATGATTGAAAACACGTGCGTTTGTACAGTTAGACTGTGTTCCGTGTGTTGGCTGCAGCAGCATCTTATCTTTCCCGCCTCTGTAGTTCCACTCCTCGTTCCCATTGGATATTCATTCTTTTTATATAAACGTGTAACTCTGTGGAAAGGCAGCGGTCAGTGAGGCATGCCTTGCTGTTTAACGCTGAACGATGTTGGTGAGGATGATGATGTTCTCAGCAAACTGTTGACCCGAAAAATCCAACTTGCAATCTGGTCGTACGTAAACTAGCTTTTCGGTCTAATTTGTCACTATCAATGAAGTTAGAAAGGAGCGCCACTCCAATCTGTTTAACGATTCTTCTCATTTTCACGTTCCCACTGTGTTTGTGTAACCTGACGGTGGAAGAAATTTCCTCTATTGTTTAAAAGTTTGATGCACATGGACTCAATCATGGGATGTCGTTAATTTTTTCTCCACATTTCGTCACCGTGCATTTAAATGGGACGTAAACGGTTTGCTTTCAAACGCACAACTAATCAAAGAATTCATTTGTGCTGTATACTTACCATTTCCTCGTCCATCTTGATCTTGCTTCGGTCGTTGAGTTCGAGGCTTTTAGTTGCAAGGAAACGTGGGTTTATTGCATTGAGTACAATCCATAATAAACACAAGTAAACATATCAAATTACTAAACTGAATGATTTGGAAGATATAGCCTCTGAGACAGTTGATGAACAAACAAGCAAGTTTTGGTAGTCATAAATTGTGATTTTCCTGAATATTGTAATGTTTGTCTCGAACCTTACTGTGTTAAATATGATCAGGTACGTCCAAACTGGAAGTGTTGAAATATTTTTCATCACGTACATCTTACGGCTATTGATATCTTGGCGAATACATCCAATTCTGACCATAACAGTTCAACAAAAGGTAAGAATGCAACGAAATATGCTAGCAACCGTTGTTTCGACCCTGGTGATCTGTAGTCATGATTCATGTCAGCCTGAGGATTATGGCATAGGGTCCAAAGTGGGTATCTATTTCAGTCTTTCCCATCCTTAAGGATGTTGGAATAAATCAACGAAAGAAAAATGACGTTAATTTAATATTTCATGGAGGAAAATGCTCCAAAACTGGCGAAACCCTTCATATTGGCTTTTTTGTTTTGTCAACGCCTCAAAAGGTTTGAGTCAGGACAACCAGAAACTGTTAGCAGGTTGGGAAAATCCGCTCTACAGATCACTAAATCGTGGCAACATCGGGTGAAATGTCTCTAATCTTGCTTCATTTAAATCCATGTGTGATTGTCATTGACAATGCAGCACTTCGTGTGGCCTGTCTGTTTGAGTGTCACACTACCCAGAAGACCTCCGCTTTGGGAAACATTTAACTCATTTTCTACAGTTGATGTAAGCTTAGTTTTGTAGGGTGAACCAAGTAGACAACAATTTCGACTCGTGGGACTTCAGTCATGCCTCTTCTAGAATTTACAAACAAATTCCAAAACAATCACGGAATTTGAATGTGAATCGTAATCTGAGATATAATCCGAATATTACTGAACAATCGCCTTCGTCAAGTTAAATGCGGGTTTCATTTTCTTCCGCTTTTCTTCTGAAAAATGCAAAATTTATATTAAATAAGCAGTTGTCCTGAGTCAGATGGATGATTAGTGATAAAAGCCACTTTTGCAAGAATCGCCTACTTTGTCTTCCATTTGCCTGGCCAAATTGACCAGGAAACTCTTGCTCAGACCACCGACGCCCAAAGATACCTTCTTGTCTGATTTCTCTCTACGGAAAAAAAGAGTGATTTAGTATGAATATTCAAATAAAAACACTGTGCCTTGAAATATTCACAACAAACCAACGATGCGGTTATCATGATAACCTTTCTAAGTCAACAGAAACCAATTTAACTGGAAAATATTATTTATTACCTGAGTCTTAATTAAAATATGAAATTAACGCCTTCTCTATTATCCTCCAGCTTGACCCGTTTGTCGAAGTTAACAGGTGAGCTGATTACTTCGAATATTCTTTATACATTTAGATCTATCTACATCATGATGAACTGGTCATTGGTGATTAAGTTAAAGATTTGGAAAGATTTTGCACAAGTTTGTAAGCAATTTCAAATTTTCATTTCTATCTTCTCCCTTATGGTGATTCTGGGTGTTTAATGGAATTTGCAAATTTACTTTCAAAGATCCGCTTATGACCCAAAATAAGGTTCTGTTAATATTGTCGTTCTCTCATGTATCACGATTGCATTCAGGAATGATAGGAAATCTAACTGCATCTATGGCTAAAGCAAGGACAGCCAGGATGCGATAATCGAGAAAACTTAAGAAATGTGCATTAAGTATAGAGTTTTTAATATTAAAGATATGGTCGAATTCTCAGAAATTCAAATCAATGCCTTTAATTCGCTCGATAATAAAATTTGCTGCAAAGTGAGAGAAAACGATGAAGCGTTCGGTATTGTATAAGTATATAAACTAAATTGACGATTGGTAGGAGTAAAGACAAGGATGTTCTCGTAAAGTGGAATTCTTGGATGGACACTTTTCAGGTCAGTCCGCAGAAAATACGTGGATCCATTAAAACGAGATATCATATCTCCAGGCCCCTCATCACCGTGTATGGTTTCGGCCTCTTCTATTCAAGGACAGCCGAAATTCACCACATATTTCACCAATCTGGAAATCCGATTTCGAAAGAGTTTCGACAGGCTTTGCTCGACTGTAGGAGGAAGTGGGTTTCAATACCCCTTTCCAAGTAAATTTTCAAGATTCGTCTTTGCTCATTCACAAATTGCACAAGGTCTCAACAGAGGCTTAAACACCAGAATCTTTATTTCACTGTTTTAAGGCATTCATTTCAGGTAGCGTATGCTCAGACTTCGCAGCATAAAAATTACGGTTAGCGGAATGCTTTGTTGTCCTGTCAGAGGATTACCCTTTGCTCCCAGAATGGGAGGTTTATACCCAGTGTTGTTTCTAACTGACATATATCAGCCGGTTTTAGTGTGACTTCGGAGACAACAAAACACGACGTCGAAATTGAAAGGGAAAAAATCGACAAAACGATTGTCCAAGACAAAAATGTAGTGGATTCTTCTACCGAAAAGAACTGATCAGACAGTGAAACAACTAGTGGAACCAATCACATAAAGCTAAAGGTAATCAAAGTTGTCAAGGCTAAATAGCAGGGCCTGCAAGTTTAGGTAAACCATTGCCAAACGAATCGCCACAAGGGCTGCGTTAACACCCTTGCCGTATTTCACATTCCCAAATTGACAAATGGGTCGAAAATCATATGCTCACATGAATCAAAATAGTTCCAGGTTAGGCGGAACTTCGAGTGTAAGAATGAGTGGAATAATTTACAACAAAATTCTGAGGAATTTTTTTCGGATGTTGGAAGAAGCTTCCTTCGGATAACAAAGTCCTACTGAGATCATAGTTTTTATGATCATGTTCGGATTACGATACTATTCAGATACATCAGACGCAGAAGATCGAGTTGGTTTTGACAATAGTATAGCCACTGATACACCTGAGGGAAACTACGTTTAGTAAGATTTCGAACTCGAAGTGGTAGCCATGCAGTGAGATTCATTAGTTCATCTTCTTTTCGTAAATTCAAAGGAGACGTCGGCAATTTATCATTTCACCGCAGGAATGCTAGTCCTGGAGGTGCGCATTCCAGTTAACCGAAACCGCTCAAGGCCTATGTACTTATATTTCCTAACGTTGATTGAATTTGTCTACGACCGACATGGTGTGGGCTCTGGATGTGAATGATGATTTAGTAAACGGAGGATAATTTGATTCGACACCCTACAACCTTCCAGGTATTTTAACAGCTGATAATACAAACAGCGACACCAGTGACTCGCAAACCTGTGCCACACCCGATGACAGGACTGCGTGTAGTTTTTTTCAGAACAATTAGCTAGCCGCGGTACAAAGCTCGCAAACGACAGCAGATTCATTTCAACTCTGAGGAAAGCAATGGTAACATGTGATTTGATCTTGGAGGGATATCCGATTTATCTGAGAATAGTAATAAAGAGACAAGGGGGGCGAAAATCTCTAAGATTTTTGCAAGTTCTTTATGCTTCCAATATGGTAAAACTTACTGTTCATGCTCGTATAGGTAGGCTGCAACAGAGGAGTGTAATTGAGAAACGATATATCGTCGCATTTTTTCATGTGAATTCTAGAGCTTATGGGTTCCAGACGCTCAGGTCTGTATTGAAACGCCACCTAACGGGTAGGCACACAATTGTGTATTACAGTTCACTTCCCTACCGGAATAAAATAATGTTTATTCCAAGAACCAAGTCTTATGCAAGAATTTATTAAAAGCTGTTTGATGAAAGTCATAACGATAGAAAAGTTCGCACTTTAAAATGCCATGATGAAAGTAAAATTAAGGGAACGGACAAATTTTGCAACGCAGTTAATATTTGCCGAAATCTTCTTTATGAAAAACCGGTGGTTTAATTCCATGTAATTAAAAAGTAATCATCGAAAGAATTTCACACTAGACAGTCTACAAAACTTACATTTATTGGTAATATTCGAAAGAGAATTTAAATAGCCCTGCCTGCAGGAAGCGACTAGTGTCTATTGCTGTCTCCATTAATCTTTTGGAAGAATACATGCGGATAAGAAAGCATGTCATCTACATCACGTTCGCTAGAGAACTACAGATATTTGGCCGTCAATTGCACACGTGACAATGAACGATGAATCCACAATAGTGATCGAACAATGGGCCTTCTTTGACAGTGCAAACCCTCAGGCCTTTGATCTCTGGAACTCCGTGGTATTGCGCCCCACGGAAATTTAGACTGTCACTATGCAGCAGCATTCAATTACCGAATGACTCAATTCTCGAGCAAGTGATCCATCTGCGAGGTCCATATCTCTTCATAATTCCAGAACATTCGCCTGGTAAGTCTTCCGTACGTGCGAGTATGTGGTTTTCGGCGCTATTTGTATGTCATACAAAAGACAATAAATCAATGGGCATGGGTTCGTGTGTCTCGCATTCTTCAACGCTCGAAAGATCAGCCGTTCTTTGCAGTCATGGAAGAATATACAATTATTTTTTCTACCAGTGATCGACGGATTTGAGTTCGTGAGCTTTACTTGCATGAGTTTGTTTTATTCGAAACACCAAAAGGACCTCTTATTTATAAAGAACATAGGTTATGCGATTCCATACGGTACAATCAGCCACTGTCTCTGTTCCGTTTTAAACAGATACATTTCAGTTTACCGGTACACAGCACTGCAATTCGCAATTGAGATTAGACCACCCATCTTGGGTGAAAAACAAAACAGTGAAAATCTCGAGGATTCTTACAGACGTTCCCAGAAGATTTTCAGCGATTATCTAGTTAGACATACCACAGTTCAAAAGTCGCAGACTACCCGTTTTTGGAGTTCATTCCGGCTTCCAAACTTGGTGGAGAGGTGACTGATGGTCCGAGTCCTTTCATCGGCAATGTCCTTGGGTCCGCCAGTCATTTTGGAAATTAAAATCCTATCAGCTTCTTCACGCTGTAATCAGGAAAGTTCTGGTGACCACTCAGGCCTTGTCCTGCTCTGCAGACCTAGGAGCAACCATTAGCGCTACACACGTCTATTTCATCCTCAGTTAGATGCTGCCACCAATATTAGATGTTCTCAGGGAAGACAGTTACAGATCGGGAAGGTAAAATAATCATTCCTTTCACCAGACATGTTACTCATCTCGTACTCAACCACACTGTGAACTCTGTTCCTAATTATACTCGCATTATTTCCCTTAGAAGGTCGCTGTACTCATGTGCGACTCTCAATACGAAATGCTAGAAGATTGTTCTTGATTTTAATCTTGTGATAATTTTGTCATTTCTAAGGCATCCGTTTGCCTTCAACCCAAAAAGTCGGTTTTATATTTTTTTTGTTTTCAACGAAAAATTTGCGTTTTGGAAATTTTCATGTGGTTTCCTTTCCTTTTTGTTTATCTAACAGGCGAACAGTTCCTCTGCCGCAGTTAGTGGTCAACTGAAAGCACCATGGATATCACACACCATCGTTGTGGCTGCTTTTGAATCACAGTGTCTTCGGTAGGCAGGCTCCCCGCTGTTGAACACTGCGTTCTCCTTAAAGATTTACGGGAGAGCTGTGAGACGGAAGCAGCATCTCCGATTTCCTGGGAAAACTCCTCTTTTCACTCAATATGATATTGTGTTTACTTTTTTGTTGTTGTGGACACTAGAGCTCATAGCACATCCCGGTTGTCTTGTTGCCGAAATCGTCTATTCGCAATTGCTTTCTTCTACTATCCCAAATGTCTTACAATAGGTGATTCTTCCAAACTAAAACGGTTTGTGGGCTAGACAGCTGCAGTCATTATCTTCAGTGGATGCACGGTCACTCTGTTCGCCACATTTTCTCAGGGTTTTGATAAAGGATTGCGCTGGTTGCTGGAAGGCTATCACCACAGCTCCGCCACAAAGAATTTTTCCTTCACGCTCTATCCCGCTGCTTAAAATTCAGTAGTTTTTAAAGTCCTCATAAAATAAATCCTCTTACAAATTTCATTTTTTGCAGACGTTTATGTTCCTCTCCAATTGGATTATCAATCTAGCAGTCCCAATCTAAACACTTCCATCAACCTAATACGCCATATTTCCCCGTCAGTAGAAGAGGAGATCAAAACATTTACGACCTGGTTCACCGACTATATTGACGTTTTTAATTACGTTGTTTGAGGCAAGCTGCCCGGATTTTTTCTCACTTAGCTGTTTAACTTTCCTTCATTTCACTCCTGGCTGATTAATTCTGCAGCGGATGGCAACTCACATTTTACAATTGCACTGCTTCCTCGACTGTCACTTCTAAACTATGAGTTCTTCATGATGCTATTTTATCCTCGTTTCGCTTTCAGCCTATGCTTCTTCCATCCCAGCTGACGATCGTAAGCTGTGTATCAAGTGCACGGATGACGTTGCTATCCCTGTTGCTTTCCACCTTCGACTCGAGAAAATGGCATGAGAGAACTTTCGGAACGCCCACGGAGCACAGTTCATCCACTGTGAAGATACTGGATTTTCACTAACGAAATTACGTAAAAAGCCTGGTCTTACATGACTCTTGTATTCCAGTATCGATTACCCGGGGAACAAATAGTTCGCTGAAACATCTTGGGGTCACATTAGATCAAAGTCGCAAAAGGTCCTGACAGGTGAACGAAATCCCAGAAGTTCTTAAGCGCTGGCAGCCGGATCCTTAAATACCTCTTCAAATAACTGATCATTTCTCGACGTATCGAATCTTGTTAGAGGTAATTTACAAGAATGTCTCCTGATTCTTCTGAACCTATAAAAGACCGCTTGGATAAATTCATCACGCCCCTAGTCATCTGTTGCAATTTTAATCATGCTCAAGCATGTACCCGGTCTTACAGTTTCTTTACTGTTCATTATTTGACTGAATTCTTGAAACTCCCGAAATTGCACGTAGTAAATTAAGGAAGGATCTGAGTGAAAACGTCACACACATCTAGTATATAGTTTATGTTCACACTGAGAATGGGAGTTCGGCTAGGGGAAAGTTGAATATTCACCCTGCAAGGTTCAGAAAGCATTGGCCTGACTTAATTTGACTTTACTCGACTCGTGCCAATTTCTGACCCTGCCGATTGCATATGAAGTCTGTACTACAAGGCAAACCAAGTTGAAATCTTTGTTGGCCTGTGCTAGCACCATTTGGTTGTCTAGAGAGCTCATGTAGGACACAGGCCACGTTGCAGCTTCATCCACTACTTGTTGAAAGCTCCCCAAGGTCAGATTGTGACCGCATACCGCGGACCAGTACTAGATCTGATCTAGATGGCACTAGTTAGGCGTCCTCTCTGGTAAACGCTTAATCTTCAAACCTGTTGCGGGGAGTTTCCATCCCGCAAACACCTTACAATGCAATCTTAAGCTACACCAGCATTATCTCCAGCCACTGGATGAATGACCTTTAAGTACAAGCTTGTCCCATTTTGAAATTGCCTTTGGTACAAATCTGACTCTTCCTAGTTTCTTCTGCAGTATACTGCGCTCCATCGAGCTGAAAGCCCATCGAAAGTCCAGATAGCAGGATCTAACCCCGGTTGTCCGTCCAACCGACCAGTTGCTTCATTTAAGAAGCTAACGATGTTTGTGTTCGAATTCGAGTTGATAGGCAGACAAAATTTTGCCTCTCCAATTGCTCTACTGGCCTGTCTCGCGCCGTTTTGTCTACGATCTTCATAAACACCATGGATATGTTAATGCATCCGCATCCTTGAAACTACCCCTGTTAATATGATTGCAATCAGCTTTTTGTGGGTCGTTCTCGCTCAATGGTGCTTTAAGCACCTGGGCTAAGATTTTTTCAACAGCGGCCACAACCGGAGATTTTCGGATTGATTTTGTCCAAATTTACCCAAGTCTTTCCTTGAACTGATATTTGCATCCGTCATTTCTGAAACCCTATAACTTTTATCAAAGGATGTTTTTCACACTGTGATCCTACCGAAATATTTATTAGAATAGGTCTTAGCTCTCCGTTGCCCTGATTATTTGTCTAATTCCAACTAATTTCGCCAAACGGCCTCGAATAACAAATAATTGGTATACTCTCTAGAATGCACTTTTGCTTTCTGCAAACTGTATTCCTTGTAATTCCCTTCGATGCCTTGCTGTATTCGCGATGTGTAACTCCGGGCTTTCTTGCATTGTAACCCAATCTGATAGCCATTTGAAGTTTCGCTGCCCATATAGGTACTTCGCTCGTGTTTCTAGGGCCTCTGATTACGCAATCTGTCTACTACTGTGGTAACCCACTTCAATAGCTATCAGGTTCGTAAATTAGCCACCGATCAAATAAACCAGTCACCCTACGTAATTTTCTTCTCTCGCTTTTATTCAGTCCGCTGGCGGTGGCCAAACGGATGAGGTCGCGGTGTTTAGATGTAAAGGTCGCGGGCTTGAATCCTCCCACCGCCGGTCAACTTCCCCACGTGGCAGCCCTCTGCTGGCCGCGGCCCGTTTCCTGAAAATTGATGTGCACTGTTGTTTCTTTAATAAAAGTAAGTAAAAGATAAAAGATAAAAATGAGAAGTTTCTCTACTTTCCCACTTATCCACGACAGGCTTTTACCAACCATATCAGGTGCCACTAACCTCAGCAGCTTCAACATAAATTATGAACCTCATGAATATTTTTTCCGATGAGTTTCCTAAATCCAGGTGTTCCGTCTGTTTTCATTAACTCGCCAAATTACAGTTAATTGTTGAAATCAAATATAGAGGCTGGTTATATCCAAAGGGTAATACCACTGAACTGGATCGAGGGTAGAATGCTAACATAAGCGTCCTTGAAATTTTGAATGAACTCACGACTTATTGAATAAATGCAACACTTTTCGAATTCAGTTTCATGCACTCACTTTTCAAAAAATCGCTTTCGTAAACTTCTCCTATAGTTTTGGTAAAGAAAAAATGGAAGTTCAATTTACATAAATTTTACTTGTGAACATCATTACTTTATGTTCATGTATGAAAACGTGTACTTCAAAGTAAAGTTGATTGACAAAGCCATTCATGTGGAATGCTTACGTGTTACTCTCGAAAGTAACTTCAGCGGTCTATGCACCCCTAGGCCGTTGCACACAAGCTGCAAGGTCTTTCTTAACCCTGATCTGAGATTTATGGCAAGCATTGCTCAACCAGCCGCTCGCTCTATCTCCTTGGCATTCATTCCAAACATATTCCCGGATCGGCAGAAGACCGATTTTAAGCATTTGAAACGAGGCCATCTAAACTTCAGCGTCTCACCTTATTAGCAACATCTGTGACGATTATATCGAGGCTCGTTTGAAATTCGTAGGTAAACGTCTGTTTGACAAAGCCCGCTCATTACGCTCCAACTTGTTTCGTATGCAGGTTCTATTCCTCCGTCAGCTCCACCTCGGACTTGTCACATTTTGCACACTCGCGCTCAAGAGTTCGTGAATATGTTATTTCGGCGGGAATCTGCTAGTCATTCATGTATGGACAGCTAGTCTTTGAAAGTGCCGCCTTTCCTCTTTCATATTCCTGCAATAGTGTTTTTGGTTTCTTTATTTTTTGTTTATTTTGTTTTGATTGGAAGCTTGTGTAATAATTGCGTGAACTTAATTACCCCTACATGATACCCATAACAGAAGGAGATTTCACTCTCCTTCATAAGGGTTTTCTTACCTTGGGATCAGTTTTCTAAACAAAAGAAACGCTTTTAATGTGTAATCCTTGATCAAAAATTCATTATTATTAGCACGCAAACTCATAAGCAAATGACTAATACTGATTGTTCGTTCCCGGCTCGTTATGCTTGGTTAAAAGTGAATTTATTCATATGAGTTTCTCAGTTTTAAACCAGTTGATGAAATATCGCATTTGAATTGCCGGGATACCAGTGGAATCGAGATGGAGTTTCCTCATCCGTTGAAGATGTTTCTGCACCAAACGTGAAACTAAATGAAGTACTCAATTCTCGAGGCCTAAGAAACTGGAGGATTTAAGTTGACACTAACTGCTCCACTGATAACAAACCAAACTACGCCACTTTCGCCCACTTGCTTTTGAATAGAATGTAATTAGAGGCAGTAATGGCGAACTGTCCACCATTCAGTGAGACAGACTGTGTAAAAATAACCATGATCGAAAAATAATTCACTTGTATGACCCATAAACTTGTCAGTCTTTATCCTTTAAGGTAAGACTTTTGTGCGTATTTGGGATCGCTTTCATCACTGTGTTGATTATGCGTCCAAGGTGTTTGGTTTTCCCTTCGAGTGAATGACACAGTCTGCAGTGCACAAAGCAAATATGGCAGAATCAAAATTTTTACAGTCACATTAAGACAGACCGTCTGTGCTATAACCGTTACATACCATCAAAATCATTCATCTCTTCTGCCAAATCGAAATGTTGAAAGCCACCTAACTCTGTTGGGGTTCTTGAAGACCTGAACGAATAAATCGCTTAGAGAAGTGACTCACATTTTAAAAGACCGACTTCACTCGAAAACCAGCAGCTGTGTTCTTGTGTCTAACACTTTCCATCGAAATACAGAGAGCCTTAGACTTCCAGCTAGGCGAGTGGATTTCACACCAGAACCCCACTGAGAAGAAGCTGAAGCTTTTAAATCCATAATGAATCTACAATCCCACTGAAAAATTGCATCCTTCTTAAGAAACTTTTCCGTAGAAACACTTGCCTGTGCAAAATATGCCTGAGGTGGAAGCGAAACTAGTTTCGTAACAGATTAAAATACACAAGAAATAATTTATCATATGGTATTAACGACAAACGCCAAATTTCAGTGCACCTATTTTTTCCGTAATGTCAACAGTCGGAGATGGAAATCTAGTACATCAGTCAAAGAGCTGTTCTGAGGGTGCTACTGCTTTTCACGGTGTTACCTTGATTAAACTGTCACCATTCAGGTTTTTGGATCACCGGCCTGCGTGCCATAAGTTTCTTTCAATGCACACCAATGGCGCAGCGTGATTAGTTAGGGTGCTTGTCAAACGAGGCACAATTTCTTCCACAAAACAATTTGCGTGAGATCTTACTCATTGTCATACGGTCATCAGAATTGATCGCAAGCATTCCTGATAGCAAGTCTTTCAGTTCTGGGTTCATTTTTCGGTTCAGCCTGGAAAAATGTAAGACAGTTATAAGTCGTGATAGTTGTGGGACAGCATGCTTTAATATATACACAACATATAGCTACTTTCGGTGTTCTAAATGGAACACTATGAACAATTATTTTGTCGTTATACAGCTGTTCTACCAGGTCATGCCTGAAATGATGAGTTCGTTTAAATGTGTCGTTATGTATCATCATAAACGTTTCCAAATCTGGAAGTTGGACGTTCTTCCTACCATTCAGTACTTTGCAAACAGTTTATCTCGACAAAGGAAATCAATCTATTGCCCTGTTAGAACAGTTTGGAGATCACTATGAATGCCACTGTTTCCCGGTTCTCGGTGTACCTAAAGACTGGTCCAAACGATAATCCACATGTGTTATCATGTGGAACTGAAGTTTGATGAAATTAATCATGACTTTGGACCAGCCCTCGAATAGGACTTCTTCCACCCGTATGCTGTCGGTGAAAACGCTTTTCTTCAGGTAACCCGATTGCAAGAATTAGTAGTTCGTAAAGTACCGTCTAGTACTTTGCTTCAAACTTCGTTGATGAGCATGAAGAACAAATGGTAGTTTATTTCTTTTGCCAAAAATCAATTTTTCAGACAACCTAACTTTGGATCTCGCAACAGATTAGGTCATCAGGTTGATTCACAAAAAGGTAAACAATCAATCCGTTACTTGTTTGATTAACCAAAAGCATTTCGTTATTCTTTACTGTGAATAACTGATTTCCAAGCAGACCATTGGTCTACCTAACGAAAACCATTTAAATATTCTCATAAAATATAGTGAGCTTACCACAGTGATGAATATGCTAGTTTTCGGTGGATTTTAAATCAGGTTAGTATATCATATCAAATAAGGCTGATGCCAAGTGAGATAGAGAGACCAAGACAGCGACAGAGTAAATTGGAAAAATCAGGAGTGCAGAAAGTGTGGAAACGTGTTCCGGATCTAACTGCGAACGAAAGTAAATCAGTATGATAAATTTACTCATCTTTCTGTTGGTTCAACAGCGACTGGGTCAAAGAAGCTTTAGCGCTTGAACAAACTGTTTTGGGAACAAGATAGACGATTATACAGAAGAATGTTCACAACTTCTGCAATTGGTTGTTACGATAGTTGAGTATCGGCGTAAAACTTTCATAATCAATTGGAACACCTCGGTCATGTACGCAGCGCTGTTTGAAAGCAGATGTGAAGACCAACAATTGACCAGCCATTTGATGCTCACGGACCCGTTTGGACAACCGTTCAATACCCGACACAAGAAATATCCCAATAGAAAGTGACAACCTGTACTAACCGAAAATATTCAGTAAGAAGATTTCGTGTTTAATCCTAAAACAATATTTGCACGAACAGGAAACGACCTCGGCGCTTCTCAGCGTCGATTTAGTCGATCGCACTTCATAGACGACAGTATATGATGTCCATTTATGATTCGTTCTTTAGCTCCAAACTGGTGATGATAGCTTTTCGTGAACGTCTCTTTTCTAAACGTTTTTTCATTAGTTTCCATCGTCCTATGTGATAATCGTTCCGCCTGACATCTGGGTATGCAAACGGTAAGGAGCAATCCTAGTTCGTCGTATGAAATGTGATCGGCAGAAATCCCCTGGTGTTCGCCGATAGAAGAACGTGTAACGTTGACTTATACTGTGATTTGAACAAAGCAGCTGAAAAGTTTGCATTTATTGGTCTCTGCGACTTTTCTATAGGCGCCAGCAAAAGGACACAGATCTCGTTTGGCTTGCTTCCTTTTATAATGCACGGAAGGAGTTCCGATGGGCAACAGTGAACATCTAGCGTTAAATTTGCATTGATGTTTGCATCTGCAGTATCCAGCATTTCATCATGTTGCCAACGTTTCCGAAAAACGATGATGTTTGGGCATTTCCGAGTTACCACTTGGAAAGAAGTTGCATTGTTCATTTCGATTAGCTAATCTTCAACCTACAAATCCTTAAATTGATTGTGAACAGCTTGCAAAGGAGAATGTGTTGGATACATTGGAGTGCATTTAACTCTGATGTTTGAAACACATGGTTCACCATTAGTGAAAGTCAAATTTCTTTCCGTCGAATTAATTTACGGGCCAAAAGATCTATCCTGAACGTCTAAGTTATTGAATGCAATTATGATTCCACGCATAATTTACTTTGAGGATAATATTGAAGGATTCCGCCTTTCCTTTGGTTCACCAAAGACAGAAAGATGTCAGTATCCGTGAGAAGTTGCAATTCCGTGCAAATTTTGTTGTGAAGCAAGTGTGAAGCAGGCTAAAAGTGACAAAACATTCTTTCAGGAGATCTAATCTATTGAACGAACAGAATGAGATAGAAAAGCTTGAAAATTCACTTATTCAAGAAAATTACATGATCTTCATGAGAAAAGATTTGATGTCTTCAGAACCGTTGTATGTATAGAAGTGGTTTGCTTGACTTTCAAATCAGAGGCTCACTGCATTTAATTTTCTCGATGCACGACTACGTAATAGTAGCACGAAAGATAATAGACAACAAACTTTGAGTTTACTATCTGGAAGATCATGTATCCTTGTCTTTTTCATCTATGTAGTTATTTGTTCAGACATCGCTGTGAAAGACTTCCGTTCATTCTGTTGATGCGTCGGCGCAACTGCATGCTAAATGACACTCCACATGTGACAGAATTCGCCCATTCGCGATACTCTTGAATGTCCTGGTCCATAATCTCAGTGAATCATAGAAATTAACGTTGTGCCGGCGAGGACACAGGGCGAAACAGGGCTAATTTGGGTTTGGGAGCCATGCGGTTCAAAAAGTGATCATCCTCATAGACTAGGCCAAGTTGAACGAGTTCGTTTAGGACCCTGTAAGTTGGATCGTGCTCTTAGGCCTATCTTGACTCTATATTGTAATAAATAATCCAACATAATCATTTTTTCCCAAAGAAAAAATTCGCTTCTCCTTCAAAATGTCGGCCTGGATGTTTCTGTTCTGGTATTGAAGGTTTTTCATCGGACTTCTTTGTAGTTCGTTTCAGAGTAGTTAGGCCGATGCTTGTCCCTACTCATTGGATGAGCAGATAAACTGTTCCACCTTGCAGTTTCAAGACTTTTGTGCATAATAACTTTAACTCTATTCACTTATTATTCAAGCGAATCAAAAAGATCTTTGATATAAAATTGTGTCATAGTGATCGAGATCAATAAAAATTACAATTCTGCCAGAGTAACACTGTCAAAAAGGTGTATGAGAAATTTCACTATAAACTTGTCATCAAGGGAACAAATGTACTTAAGCTGGATTTAATGGATATTCTTTCGGTTTGTCTGAATAGAGTGCCTTGAAAGTCACAACACATTATTGCACTATGGAAATTAAGCGCACATTAACCCTGATACAAAATTTTAAGCCACTTATTTTCAAACAAAATATCCAAACAATCACCACCCTGCTGGGCAGTGCGATTTACAAGGGTAAATTAAAACCTCTCGCAGAACCTGACTTCTGTCCACCCTAATGAACCCGTGTAATAGTAGACGATGCCCGTTTTGAGCACTGATTTAATCAACTTAAACCTAAACGTAACGTTACAGTCTTTCAAGGGCCAACAGCCTTATGAATATGTGGTTCGTGATCACATATCACTTTCGGACTATTACGGTCACCCGTTTTGGAGACACAAGCCCACTAGTATGACGGGAATCTATCCAAGGTTCTCAACAGACGCATTCCATAATAGGCTTTTGAATGAATGATTACATGTGGATTACTGGACCGTGGGTAGTTCACGGAACTATACAACGAAAAGGATGTAATTACGAGCTTCTAATGCTCTTGCAGAAATCATTGCTGCCCATCATGTCATACCTTACTTTGTTCTGGAATAATCGAAAGGCAGTGGCCCAAGCCGTTGTTTCTCATGAATTCCATAGCTGGGTTTTGACCCATCTACCGACTGAACTCTATCCAGCACCAACGTTTAGGCCTAAAATCCTTTTTTATTTCGCAA
Organism: Fasciolopsis buskii; assembly: GCA_008360955.1. NCBI lineage: Eukaryota > Metazoa > Platyhelminthes > Trematoda > Plagiorchiida > Fasciolidae > Fasciolopsis > Fasciolopsis buskii. Next base: position 120,783 of record LUCM01011631.1, on the reverse strand, counting down.
TCCAACTCAACCCAAGTTTCACTCATAGCCGGTATAGTCATCCGTAAGTTGTGCGTTGACAGTTAGACCAGTTCAAAAGTGAGTATTTATCAGCGCCATCTACAAAGTAAGAGATAAACAGAACCGACTTATGGATATCAGACGCATGTTTAAAACTTTCAGTTCTAACTGTTCTTGATCAGCACCAGTGTGTAACAACCGCCTCATAGAACACATTCTCCCTCGGTGCTACCACGCCTACTAAAAGGGCAGGTTTCGACTGAAGGAAATATATTCCTGTTTTGCGATAGAGTAAGAAATGAAGTGCTCACGATAATAAAAAACAGAATCCATCAACAGTACTGATACCCGAACACGATTTTTGTAAACACACAAAGCTTATTAAGGCATTCTTGTTGGTAGTTTGCTGATATGTCGACTGCCATGTGTAACCTATGTGTATTCTGATGATTTTAGACGGTAAATCGGCCTAAAGCAGTATTACTAATCGTGCCCAGACGCTGCCTAGTTACATTTCTTGTCAGCAAGATTGTATTATTGATGCTTGAATAATGATGCACATGGAAATCTCACATGGCAGGACATTATCGACATCCGGTTCGGTTCACATGAGGTGTTCAAGTACGAAACTGGAAGATAGATCACGAAACTCCTCCCAAATGTGATAACTGAAAGCAGTGATGGCATAAATGTAGCAAAATAGCGATTTAGCACAAGTCTAGGAACATCTTTTCGTATTTATTTACTTTCAGCATTTAACACGAATACTCAAGCGAATTTCTGAGTTTATCAAAGGGGCTGAAGATTTTCCACAATGTCATATATGAACCTTATGTTCATCACGGTGCGAAAATTTTACGGAAATCACCTTACTGAGTCGGTCAATTTCCGTAAGTCAGTGTCAATTCAACTAAATGTTAATGCAAAACCATAGGATATAACACGTCAGTCCAGTCATGGAAAACATTTTGACTTCAAGCGGAGTTTTTGCAAGTTCACTGGGTTTGTTCGCTTAGGAATTGATATCTTGTAACTTAACCGGAACTGAGCTGTCACTTTATTAACGCCAACTTGTCCAAATCCGTTTGGTGCATTTAGTAATTGAGAGGAAACCTGCAGTTGCAAGATGGAATTGCTGTTTCATGGATTAAACCGTCTGCATTGTAACCTTTGTTAGTTCAACGACATAATGAATTAAACCGGTTGCAGTTCTCATTCTTTCAAGGTACTTCTTCGGTCAAGTATTCCTGAATTTCACCTCTGGTTTCTAATTTTCCTTTAGTATGTGCTACGTAACAGGTCACATGACAGCAGTGGACTATCCGGACGAACACCTAGACAAGCACGTCAATTCCAAATCATCAAGGCAACTCTGGCCTCAACTGAAATCTGCATAGCGCATGCATTTAGCCGATATTTTCCAACCGTATCGCAAAATGTTCAGGAAATATTTGCGGTTTCTTTAGTAAGACAGGCAACTGACCCAAATACTTTTGATCTTGATCTCTTAAAAACAGTAATAGTTCATTGTTATCGTGTAAAATTCAAGGAATGCCCAATCACGTCTATCATTTGCACAGCTATATTTCTACGGTATTCTGTTGTACTTGAGACTACATAGTTGGCATAACACATTTCATATTTATGCGTAAGATAACCGTGCTTACCTGTTTCTTGGTCCGTTTTTGTCAAGAAAATATGCCATGATTTGCGCACCACTGGTAACTGTTTTGGGAATGAATCTTTCTCCGAAGTAACACTCGTAAGTGAGTGCACCAAGACTCCAGACGTCCACCTTGTTTCCGTAGCGCATTTTATGAATTACTTCTGGTGCCTGAAAGAACCAGTTATCGCCTAAGTCAAAAAATCAAAGAAGTCTGCTCCGGGGCCCAATTGTAAACTGTGAATCGACTTTGTAGCTCAAACGCTATCGGCCGTTGTCAATAAATTTAGCTAGAAAAATCGCATTAAACACACACGGTTCTTAGTTATCAAGCAAAAACCAGTCGTTTACTTCGGCCTAGAATAGCTAACAGTCTTTGGTCTCATCTTCCGCTGATCTTGTTGAACTGTCACTAATGGTTGACTTCCCGAAACTGCAGTGCAGCTCCAAGTTTATTGTAATTTTAACTAAGAAATTAATTAGGCGAGTCAATACCCATCAGCCTAATGGTTTGTTTACATCATATAATTAAGTAACGAATGCAACATTTTCGTCTTTGGAACTCAGTATATAAAATTCAGTACTGCTTTTTCTACACGATTCTTTCAACTAGATGAGTTCTCAGTGCAGATCGGAGAATGAGCAAGGCCAGATCAACCGGGGAATGCCGTTGTACTTATATCCTCGATACCTACAAAGTTTTGCCTTCAAGATTTTAGACGTCACGTCAGAACAAAGCCGTGTAAAATCATGTGTAGTTATGAACAAGAAACTCCCCCGTCTCAGGACTGGAACGGGGAACAGCCAGCCGGGAGCTTCTTGATCAAGTGTGTTGCTCACAACTTTTTCTTCATTTCGTGAAAAAGGTATACTTCGTTTGCTGTCTACATCGCTTCACTTCCGTGTAACCACTAGTGTGACATTTCGCCGATTTCCTCAAATAAGTTAGCGTTTTCATCGTTGCATTCGTCCTCTGATCTTAAGAGAACGCGAAACATTGTTTACAAGTTCTTGCATATTTAAGCTGAATGGGTGCACATTTCACTTTAATACTGGTATGTTAGTGAATTTCAACCTCTTCCATAAAACAGTGGCATAATTTAGTGAAAATTCTCTAAGTGGGAATAAATTAAAGAATGCTCTGCTTAAAGGCAGGCGCGAGTAACATACGGACAGTGAAAATCAGAAGCGGTTGCTGACTTGGGCACTTTTTAGAACCAGTGGCTAACGTGCACCGATTTAAATTCCTAAAATTGGAGTTCCCCTTTACAATACATGGATTCTAGGGATCGAGAAATGTTACGACGATTTAACCAATATATGTGTATATTGTTATATATGGATATGTGGCCTGAATTGGGTTCCGACGTGAATTAACCTCATCGACAAAGTGGGGCTTGGCTTTGGGTCGCGAGTGTCCCCTTGTCATTGTCACTGTTCTAATGATCCGTATGGTTGCCACCGTAAGTGTAGAGCATGAACCAAACATTATTGCGTAAGGACATGACTGGGGGCGGGCTCCAATAGTCCCGAGTTTCCACGAAATTATTTATCATGTGATATCAATGTTCAGCTGAACATTAAGAAACCATGTAAGCACTATAAATCTGTTTTCTCTTGGTTAAGAAATGTCAACAGTGCATATCCTGGTTGGCTCTCAATGGTTTGCACAAATTTGGTCTGTGGTTAATATTGCACCTACCCGCTAATGATTGACAAGGTCACGAGCTGCTCGCTCTATTCATAAGTGACTTTTTAGCAGATGGCCTTAGTAGGTCAGAGGTTTTGAACATGACCTACAGAGCCTGATTTCTTGATATGCGTTATTATTAGGAGATTATATATTTTCACGGTAGTGTATAAGATAAGGAATTCGACTCACAATCGTTCGTCCCGCGTTCGCGCTTCAGTTAGGGCGCGGTGAGTATTGACTGCTGGCGAATCCTATTAATGATGAAGCAGCTGCACAGTGTTTCCGTAGTTTCTTAAGTGTTAGTTGACCATAGATTTCCCATGATGAACAATGTCGAGAGGACACAATTTCTCATTGCTAGCGTGAATGGTGCTTTTGCTTTTCGGAGGTGCTTGGATCATTTAGGTGGCACCCGAGGAATGACTACCAATGCGTAAATTGGGTCTATGCAGTGACTGGTGAGTACCGAGTGTGCCACCATGGCTCGAAATATAGTCCCTGAATCGCACCGATTAAGCCACCGTGCATGGAGGTCTTTCATTTCAGTGGATACTTATCCATCCACTAGACTGTCCTAAAGTGCCACAAACGTAGGTGAATGAATATACAGTCATAAATGAGGAGAGTATAAGCATTTCGTTCCTATTCTGCATGTATATCAGTGGTAAGCCCTTGAATGAAGCAAGCATTGCGCGACTTTCACAGTGAATCTTATCACTGCAGTCGTCTAGGAAATACGACAAATGCGCGTTTACTTCTGGCCATGAAGACCTCAGGTTGTCGCTTCTTTCTTATTGTTCATGTTGAATTTTGCCCGACGGCCCTTAAAACGAGAAGTTTGGAAAGTTCGTAAATAATTGTCCATTAGATTTATGCTTTTAAAGTGAGTTTCCCCTAATAATCTCCTTTAATTAGAAAAATGCATTTCCATTGCCAGTTGAGATTACAGGGAGCCTCTACTCTTCTAATGAATGGTGGTCATAGATAATACCATTGCGCGGACACCAAATTAAAGAATCTCTTCCATACCCTTTCCCTTGCCAGTTTTACCTAGTCTAAGAGTAACCTCGGGCGCATAACGAGTCACGTAAACCTGACGCTTTAACAAAGGATTACCATGCCTCATAAAATTGCATTGATTCTCTGCGTGCAAGTCAAATGAAACCGGATTAAAAATGTCACGGTGAAGCCATTTCCGGCATTTTCAGAAACCCACCATATACAATGGAGTCCCGCATTTGGTCGCATCCAATGGAACGTCTTCGATCTCTCGGGCCAAACCGAAATCGGCTTTCAATTTGCGGTGTGCGTGTGTAAAAAAAAGGTGAAAAGCATCATTACTTTGCGTTTCATGAACGTCGGCACACGTAAAATAAGCGGATGAACTGAATGCGGTGTGAGATTCACGGAAGACTTTCCTCAACACAGCATGACGAAACGTTGTACATCTCACTCTATGCATTAGCGAAAACTGTAAACTAATTTTTCTTGAATTAGTCGGTCAAATAGATCAAAATGTAATGGAATGAAAAGCAATTTGTCTTGCATCTAATTTGTTTATTTACCGCTGACGAAATTCGATTGTTAATTGCTTACCTATTTTTAAGGTGTAATCTGTAAAGCGTAATTCGTTCTCGTTTAGACTGGTATCGTACGAAAGCAGAATGTTTGCTGGTTTCAAATCACGATGTGTAATATGTAGACGGTGCATGGCATAGAGTGCACTTGATAACTGGCGTAGCAATATACGAATAGCAGTCTCATCCAGCTTTCTAGGCCGATTATTCGCAAGCAAGTATTCTTCAAGATCGCCTCCGTTGCAAAACTCCAGCACGAACCAGTACAATGATTCGTTGTACTTGAGACCCAGTGGATTAACTTACAATGAAACCTACAGTATGATAATAAAGCTGCGTTACGTTTACATGACGAATCCGCTAGGATTGTCATTTCAAAGTACTTGATCACTTACCTGCAGGATTTTCATTTCTCGTTCAATGCACATGCGGCTTCGCTCCGACTCATGATTTATCTTCACTTGTTTAATGGCCACAACAAAGTTTCTGTTCTTTTAAAAGATTTCAAAATGATTAAAATATCACGTGACCTACATTTATTTCGTGCCCCTTGTAGACAACTCCAAAAGCTCCTTTTCCTAATATATGTGAGCTCTTGTATTCGAAGTTTCCAATAAGCCTTCTTGAACCTCGCATTATTAGCCAAGTACCGTGATAGGTTGAACTGAGCAAAGCGAAAGATCTGCCGCGAGAACGATTAACTTCGTGCAAACTAGGCGCATTAACAGATACAGTTTCAGCAATTTTGGTGAGGTTCCAACCTGTCTTGGAGAAAATGACAGAACTTTAGCTTCCATCTTGATGTATGCAAATTGTTCTGGCGGAATAAGTAAAATAGATGAAGGCATTGGATATTGGTTGCCAAGAGCTTCACCAATATTAGTAGTGAAGAAAAATGATTAATGAATAACGGAACCAGAGCGTGCATAAGACTACAATCTTCATAGGGAAAACCGGCAAAATAACAAAATGCAGGTGTATTCCAACGAGTGATGGAGTGATGATTTTCAAAAATCAATTAATTCAATCACGCATAACAGTGCAGATAGAACCGTCTCAAAATGAATGAAAAATCAATAAAACAGAAGCCGGTAAGCGGTTGCTTGAACTGAAATTCACAATAATCTCGTTGCAACACGAACATGCACGAACGCTTAATCTGCGTGGTTGCTACATGAACACGAGCAAATTAACAAAAACACAAATTTAATTATGAAACAAACAACCCACTCACGCAATGTTAGGCAAACGGGATTGCACTTGGTTCTAAAACAAGAGTGATTTTGGTTCGGTAAAATCTAACCGACAGCCTCTATTATACCATGTCATAAACACCAGTTAGATTGTGTTGTCATCACCAAAACGAGAGGTCATCAGTGCATTGAACTCAGTACCGGCGACAGGGTGACGGAAGTATCTTTTGAGTTCAAGTGATTGTAAAGTAATAACGGAAACTTTATTCATTCCATTTTTCTAGAGCCATGTGCGATCGGAAGTATGCTTTAGCCAGTTCGCAAATGAAGACGCAATCGTTAGTGAGCTGTGGGTTGCAGATTCAATTGTGTGTGTGTGTGTGTGTACTTGTGACGAGCACAAAATATTCCATTGGAGTGCATCTGAAGGTGGACCAGTGAACTGAAACAGGTTGCCTACAGTCTTCCAGTGATTATCCAACTCTCGCTGCTAATAGGCGGCATCAGTTTCAAAGCTGCTGAAAATGTTGCTCACACTTAGAATGATTTAAATGCGCCGATATGGCCGCTTAAGCCAGAGGTGTTTAATTATGGTTTTGTAGTCAATACAGATTCCCATAGGTCGATGAAATTTTACTCTGGGCCCCATGAGACGGTCAATGGGCAAATACTTGACGGTTTTATCGAGGCTTTGCTCATGCGACCTGTGTAGTTTGATTCATAAAACGCTGGATGCATTTGATTAAGAACGATCTACCTGAGTACGTGAACATTGGGTTTCATAGGGAAGAAATAGGGAAGAAAATCTACATGATGAACTTACACCAACCACAACGCAAGTTTCCATGTGGGTTAGTCTGCTAGTGTGTTACAGAATTATCCCTGCGTCGTTTCATCATTTTAGCCATACCATGGTAACATCTCAGGTGTGCGCATAACACTAGTGACTTTTTAACAGGCTTGCGGCATCTTTGGAATAGCACGTATCACTTTTGCCTGGTGCCTGTTGTTATCTGTTTTTGTATACTGACGACCTTGGTACTCATTTTTGCTGTTACACGGGTGTAACAAATGTTGAAGTATTTTTTCAAAATCCCCAGAGTATCTAATTCCTGTACACAGTAAGCTGTAGAAAGCAGGTTTTGAAGGGCGTCGAGTGCTGTATCAACAAACGTCTGCCATTATATTTCTTAGGTATTTTGTAGGTCATTTCGCTGTCATAACAGTTCCCTTGAATGGGTATGAATTGAGCAAAAGTACTACAGTGTAATAGCATAGGAAAATCATTTCGGTGTGGCGAGAAGACTGAGAAACAGTGGAATAGGGGCTCTGAGCCTATGCACTTCAGCCAGGTCATGTGATTCCGGCCCTCGTGTGCCCAGGATGGCATTCGGTTAAAGATTCATGTGCCCAGGACGCGTAGAACACAGGGCACGTCCTACGAGTATGCTGCCAGGCTGCCTTAGCAGCTTTACCAGACAGCATACGACAAGGCGTAACGAATTCTCAAACCTGTTCGCCTGCCTTCTTCAGACCCAAGGGACTAGGAAGGTCACTGAGATTAATTCAGTCAAGGTCATGCCAGGAAGTAGGCAGCATTAAGAAAGTAACGGCCACTGATTTGATAATAAAACAGATATTCACATCCGGTTATGTAAACAACATCAGCGGAACGGAAATATAAAAACGACATGGTACACTAGGAGCCTGGAAAGAAATCGTAAACGAAATTGGCAACAGTAAAACCGGCCAGAACACTAGCGCCAGGTGTGCTGACTTGGAAGAACAGTTTAACGTGGTCCAGTTTAAAATGCAATCAACAGGTTGGACGGATGCCAGCAATATTAAATAGGAGGTAGCCTCCGTTCATAAAACGAAAAAGAAGCTCGGTCTCAGGCAAATACACGATGGTACGCCTAGGGAATCCTATTTCTCTAGGGGCAGATGAAGAGCACACTGGGCAAGTGTAATCACACTCTCTAAAAAGAGCAGTAGCATTCCACCGGCCAGATTAGTTTGGTTTCCATACTTATCAGTGACAGTGCTTGTGACGGTAGCACATGTAAAGAGAGAATGATACCACATAGCACCTGATGGTCCAGCAATTACTCGGCACATAAGGAAGAAGGGATATTGTAATCAAATGTAGCGGTCCAAAGGAATTGCTTGAAAGCAGAGTATCACGATTCCCCGAATATTCCGTCCACCAAAAGACAGCCCAAGACACCCCCTCTAAAAGTATTGGCAGTCGACATTCCACTGGACAGACAAATGAGATCTAAGAACGTCAGTGTCTCTGTCCGTTTTGTCAGAGTGATCATGTAGCCGTAAAAATTCCCTAGGCGATGCCCCATAGGTTGCTGCTAAATGAACAAGGAAACCCAGCAACACTGATTTAATCAAGTTCCAAACCAGAATAACTGAGCTGGTGTACGACATGGCAAATGACGGTGAGATGGAGGAACAAGTGAGAATAATTAGAGAACTTCTACAATCGCTACAGAAGGAATTGGCATGCGAAAAGTGGGAATTATAAGCGACGGCATATCGTTAGAGTGTAGAAATCACAAAGGTTATTAGGCCACAAAAGCAGTGTTGGAGAAATCTACAATAAGGTTAAAATCTGCTGAAACGGAATGCATTCTACAAAGTGCAAACAATGAACAGCAAAGATGTTTCGAAATGAATAGCGCGCGAATGTGGCTTATCGGGCTCAGTGTGCTTAAAAACGGCCGAATAATTATGCTTGTATCCAATCTAAAATGTCACTGAAGGGTGGTATTGGATCTTTGAAAGTAGGGGACCAGGTTGACATGGATGATAGGTTTAAGGCAAACTCAATGATTGGGTACCTTTTTAGCGTTCATAGCGTGAAGTAAAATCCGATTCTTAGTCCAGAGAACCGGGGCTTTGCGATTAACAGAAGCGAGTGTATGAATGCAAATAAATGAGTTGGACAAAGAAAACTTGTCGGGGTAGAGTGATATTCATCTGGATGTCATTAAGTCATTAGGGGGAATCACCGACGGATCGGTGAGCTATTGCAAGCCATTATAAATCACAGTGTAATAGAGAAGGACCGAAGTGATGCAGCTGCAGTTACTATTAACAGAGGAGGTCTCTGCTTTTTAATGAGGAACGAAAAGTTTGTTAGTTACACAAACATTTCTCCCAAGGCGTTGGAGAAATGATTTGGACCCATACCTGCTAGCACCTAGAACATCACTCAGTGCTTTATTCAGCTAACCATAGTTCCTTGAAGAACAGGTCATGTCTCGCCAATCTCTTGCTCTAATTAGTTCAAGTAGTTCGAAGTTCGGATGACATTGAACACGTGAGGACATACTGCCGTGACCCAACAGACCCTCTCCCGCTGCCAATCGAGTTAAAGTCATGCGGTGTCAAAGGGGAAATATAAGAATAATTCGGAGTTTCTCTTCCCTGTGTGATTTATGTTAACGTAATGGATAAATGATTCGCCAAGCTGAACGTCACCAGCGAGGTTCCGAAAGGCTCCGTGTTAAGACCACCGTCGTCTTTGTTTTTATCAACAATACAGCCCCGTACGGGCAACCAGCAGGCTTCTCATTCACTGACGGTGTTAGAGATTTACATTCAGCTAAAAGTGGATCATTAAGCAAGGATATGAAATTTTTCCTAGACTTGAATCACAAGTAGAACTAACCTCTGTATACCGGATAGCCCATTGCTATCCCGAACAAGTGAGTGACTCACGGTTCGCCTGCCTGAGGTTTGCCTATCTTAAACGCATTGAGCAGGATTGGTGACCTACGGTTTTCGTTTCTTGTGATTTTCGTAGAGTACCATGTAGATTGAGGTCGAGGGTATCCTGCGGTAAATCAGAAGTGCTCATCCCCTAGGACAACACCGATTTAAGATCCCCCTTGAAGAAATCCAAACAAGCTTGATCTCCGTGTTTCCGAAGAGACGCCGATTAGAAAAGTTTCGACATTTGAGACAGAGAGTTGTTTAGGTATTTTGAATTCATTACAAACGCACCATGACTTGAGACTTTTCCTCTTTGACCGGAGGAGGCCACTGAGAATCCTGATACCAACTTTTGTGATCATGGGTAGATTTTCAGGTCTTATTCCGAACAACCAGTTTCAGGAGAAATTTGACTTTCACAAAAGTGGCTACAACAGAAAGCTCTCAAAGATACGATCAGGGCTACTATTTAAGTTGCGCTTCTTCAGCAATAAAGTAGTTAGCATTTGGAATGAACCACCTGGAGACTTCCTAACGAAGTCGACCGTTTATCCTTCGAAACTGGCTGTTGTTCTTAACTGATGCATATTAGGTCCTGAGATCAGGTAGCAGGCAGGTCTTACACAACAGATAGATGCCGTCATTAGACAAGCAGTAAGTATCTGTATGCAATTGCCGCTACACATTGACTTCAGAAGCTAACTTTCACGCACCGTTCCCCAGGTGTCAAGGTAAAATGAGGTTATTTATCGAGGCGTTTCACTAACTTGATCCGGGATTTGCGCGTACCAGATTGAAGTTGATACCACTGAGCAGATTCTGGAGGCAAAGTTGGGTATAGTTAAAATCTTTCTGGTGAAAGCTGAAAGGAAATGAACTGGGATAGTCTTTGGAAATCACAGCGGAATCACTCGCAGTGGAACTGGCATGGTTCCACTTAGTGTTTTGTAAAAGCATAATTGAGAATAAATGGAAATTTATTTGTTCATCAGTCTGTTCCAAACAAGTGAACCCATTTAATTCCGATTAGGGTAATCGAAGCGCTAAGCTTACCATCTCGTGCTGATCAACACAGTCGGCCAATCGAACGTGACCGGCCGAACCACACGTACAAACCTCAAGCAGAAGTTGTGACCTCACGGTGGAAAACAATCAGAATCCATGATTGAATACGATAGGCGCCACAGCTGACTACGTTCAACAGTCGGGTCAGTAAAATCTTTCAGAGACCAGTTCATTCCATATTGCATGGTAACTAGTATGAGCAATTGAAGCATGAAAAGCCTTAGAACCAGGCCCCGAAATGGGTGGTTTTAGTTAGCCCGATGGCTGCATAATCTTAAGTATTTTGGATGTGATATCAGGTAGCTAACGGAATTGATTCTTCGATAACAGTCTAGTAAAGGAAAAGAGAACAATCCTTAAGATCTCGCATATGACCCGCGGCAGGAGCCAGAACGATGAGCACCGTTGGGTACGGATGTGGCTGTCACATCTTGAATCTGCCAACTGCTGAATAATTGCCTTCGCATTCAGCACCCTTCTTTTGGTAGTGTATGTGCGCGCATTATTTATATATATATATATATATATATATGGAGTGTACAAGTATAAGAATGTTTGAACACGTGAATATGATGTACGCCTACTTGACGATGGGCAATAACCGAGAAACCGGTCGCTTGCCTCCGCAGGAAATTTTGTTCACTCATCCAAACATTGCTCGTTATTTATAAATGTATAAATATATATATATATACATAAATATGCGTGTAAAGCAACTGAAAAATCAGTGGCTGAAAATGATAGAAGAGAATGGCTGGAGGAGTTGAGAGCTTAAGCAACCGCAGAACCCGAAAAAAGATGTCAGAATAAAACATCGGAAAATCGTGCGCTATCTGGAACACAAACAGGGGCACGAAAAGACACTCTTCATTGCTAGGCATCCCAGGCTAATTCACTCACCAATTTCACAGCGCGCTAGCACGCTGCTTTACTAAGTCTAATAGAGGATGGCATAATCTGTTTACAATAACCCTGATGACAAATAAGTTTGTAGTCAAACTAGAGAGAACCCTGTTTTCTGGCGTGATGCTTCTGACATAGAGTTTTTCGTCGGCTCGACGGTATTAATTATGTTGTCATAAAATCGTCCAAAAAATTATGTCTGAACAGCACAGTAGATATCATTTACTACCTTAGTTTTTTGTATGAAAAGTGCCAATTATGGTCATCTCCGGCGCATGCTACAGTCACGTAAAAATGGCAATTTAGGGAATGGGTACCGCGGAAATTTGTCGTCCAAAGGCAGAGACAAGTGAAATCGATGTTTTACACACAAAAGAAAACAACTAGCTATGATGTATAACTAAGAATTTTGTGAGCTAGAAAAGTGAAATATAATTTCTGAAATAAATCTAATACTTAATTTCTTAGGGCGATAAAATCCAATGAGGATAAAGTAAATGGCCTATGGTCGAGAACGGTTATTAGTGCTCAGGTGGCAGCTGAATGTACTTTCGTGGTACCGGTCACAACGTCAAATACAGCAGTGTTGACACATCCTGAACAAAAAATACGACGCAAATTCAACTAGTATTTTTTTCTTAGCAATCACTTGTAACTTATAGTCCATAACTCGAAGTTGAAGATGTCATAGATTGGATCAAATAGTTAGGTGTAAATGGTAGCCGAAGTAAAACCATAACTATTGTAAACTTGCCACTCTATTTGCATTCATCGGGGATGATAAATTCGCAAAGGATTTCATAATTCGAACTCATTCTGCGAAAACCTTGAGTTCCAAAATTCGTATTTATTGAATGTCTCACTCAACCATTATTCCAAATGATATGATACAAGCACATAATTTAGGATGAACAACCTATTCTCTGACTTTATTCTTACCAGTTTTGCAGGCGAGTAGCGCAAGCTTTAGTGCTGCACACTGACTGGAGATATTGATTAAAAGTTTGCTACTTCTGTGGGCGTTATAGTCAGCGGAACTGAGTCGCCTTGCACGTGACCTCTACTCTAGTTTATCGTTTGGATGCAGTTTGTTTGATCAACGTGTTTCATTACAAGTAAATACTTTGCATTCAATATAGAGTACGGCACTTAGCCAGAAAGTTCAAGCGCTGGTGATTGCAGGACAAGACGTAAGTTTGTTATTCAGTCAAAGAGCTGCATATCTCAAGCAGCTTATTTGATAGCTGGGCATTCTCACACAAGAACATTCTCACACACGTTCTCACACCTCTATTTTGGGCCTCTTTTGTCTAGTCGCTCTAACTGTATCATATTTATACGAATATGAATCTGTGAAAATAGATTTGTTCGACAAGCTGTGTTCCGGAAACCCGAAAAAACAGGCCAAAGTTCTAAATGTTTTGGGAGAATTTATTAAATTCATTTAGCTACTGAAGCGTTACATTACTAAGTTACAACTCGCTCAGAGATATAGTTAACACGTGAGAATATCATATTGTTTTATTTACGGTGAATCAGCGTGTAATTCTTAATTTGATTTATCAATCACGAAGGTTCGCAAAGACTCAATCGTGCCAACAGGCAGCTTCAGACTCTATCGGCAGGACAGAGTTTTGGACAAAAAGATGGTTAGAGGCGGTGTGGTGACGCACGTAAACTCTTGACCTGGCAAGTTCGAAGTCATTTATATGTACTCGCTAAGCGGAATTGACTGTCTCGTGACAATGTCATCCTAGGTTTTGTCGCCATAGAAGCACAGTCATAACGAACCTATATATTACTACTTTTAGCCCACAATACAGTGTCACATCGTTTTTCGACTTTCTCTAGTGTTTATTGTTCCTCTCCTTGAAGATAATCTGCATATTATTGTAGGTGATTTCCACCATGCATGTACCTTACCACTGAATGTGTTTGATTTGACTGATCTCTGCGTTTCTCCCACTGGAGGCGGTTCTGTTTTAGATGGAGTTATTACCAACCACCTTGATTTATTTGCCCTGAAAATGCGTACTCCAATTTTAAGTAGTGTTCATTGTCTGCTTCTGTTAAGGCTCAAGAACAGCTTTCTATTTCTTTAGGCAAATAAATCAAATCCAAGTTTGCCTCCATAACCTTCCATACAACAACCTTATTCTTCCTCAGAAATCGCTTCCACTCGCATCTACCTGTTTCTGTTTTGAACCCTTGCTCAATGACAATGTCACAATTTTCACAGAGATAACGAACGCAATTTGCTGAACCTCAGAAACACTAATCCTCCCAAATGACCGCATCTCCACCTAGAAACTAGAACCTCTAAGAAGATGCAAGGAGCACTTCCACGAATCCCGCAATAACTTAAGCGTGTGGTATATTTCCAACCTAATAAGAGCTAAAATCAAAAGCATTGACACTACATTGGCCAGCCAACTCAAAATTGGTAACAACAATTGATTCCAGTGGCAATGCATTCGACTGTTGTGTGGGAAGAAGAAGCATACGAAAACATCTGCGAATGTCGACAGTATCAACCGTGTTTCATTCATCCTTCCACTTATACCCCGGTCATATTTGGACAGGGTGATGGTATGACGGTTATAATTTTTTCTAGAGACGAGGTGATCGACCTTCTTCGCACCACTAAAATTACCACAGCGGTTGGTCCTGATAGTTTTTCCTTAGATCTTTTAAGGCTTGGTGCTGTGGTTCTGACCTATGCATTTATTTCCCTAATCAATTGGTCATTAATCTCTTTCATCCCTGACTGCTAAAGATCCGTCACTATTATTCACATCCCTAAATCTAACAATTCTACTGCTTTAGCAAAACGTTTTCGCCGAATCGCCTTAACGTCTTCTGGTCTTAAAGTGATGGAGCTTGCCATACTTAAGCGCCTGCGTTCTTCTAGGTACCCTCCTGACGACCCTTCGCAGTTTGCCTATAAATCTAGCAGGTCCATTTCGGTCGCTGTCGCCTCAGTAGTTCATCACATTTGTAACTCCTATTTTTCACGAGTTGATGAGTGTATTTTTACTTTGTTTATTTATTTATTCATTTATGTTACTATTACCCTCACAAATTTTGACTGCGGTACGACATTATTTACTGCACGAAAACGTCCATACAATACAATAAAGTACAATTCAATGTCTCTGCACTCGATAAAAATATCGTATGCCCTAGACGTAAAATGTTTCATTTCTGTGCTATTTCTTTGTAGCATTTAAATTCCATGTGATTTACACATATGCGGCGATTTCATTTCAGGTACTGGCTTTTGTTATGTCGGTCCTATGTCCTTCAGAATCCAACCCGCTTTGGATTCCGTAGGTCAGCAGGAAGGGATTTTGTGTACTCTCAGTTGTATCAAAGGTAAGTCAGCAGGAATGAAGACAGATTTAAATCGACATATAAACGTGTATGACTTCAATGTAGAAAAAGTCATACAGTATTTGGGACAGTTAGGAATCAATAATAGTGGAATTGGTAACGAATATAAATATCACCACAAACTGAAACTGCATGTGAAATCAATTCTGATAAAATTCAATTCTTTGTGGCTGTTTGAAGCAGATTAGAATTTTCTTATCCACCTTAAAAAGAAAATGCGCAAGTAAGCTGTATTAATAACAGCAGATCATGTGTTTTCACAAAGTTGTTCACCATGTGATATCAAAGCCTAACTCATCATTAAAAAACATGGAAGCACTGTGCAGCTATTTCATCCTTGTTATGTTATATCAACAGTGCGCATCGACCGCTCCTGAAATGAGACCCAAACTCCTGACGATTCTTTGTAAGTCAAGCTCCTTGGAGCGGGGTTTTGTCTCACTTTGGTCGCGGTAGATATAAGCATCTGATGTTTCCTAACAGGCACATTTATCAATACGACCATTAAATGCAAGCGGTAGGGAATATATAAAACTGTCAAAATCTAACGTGAGGTCAAGTGACGGTGAAAAATCTGCAGAGATGCTTTCCAGTCTCTACTCAGCCGGCACAGACGAAAACATTTTAAAAGCAGTTGTGCAAATGAAGGAAAAGAATCCCTCTCCTCCTCAGGTTTACATTGAAAATTACTGCCGGTCGCCGTTTCTTCTCTCATGAGCGGCGGATTACATCTAATTGTTTTTGGCAATAACCCAGGCTAGCAAAAAGCATGGTTAAACCTGACCACATAAGGCAAGGAATAATAGTTTTTGTTTCTGTGCTCGGAAAATGTTCAACAAGGTTTGATTCTTGAAAGGTCAAAAACACCTCAAAAGCTACTGATGACAAGCAAACCTTCAGTTTCTATGCCTTTATTTGATCACACATCTTCCAAGTCAGTGGTAAAGTAAATGAAGCTTTTATCATTTTTCCCTCCAGTTTGACGTTATTAGTTCTGCAAATAATGAACTCCCAATTCCCGTCACAGCAATATTTATTGTTATTATTACTGTATTCCTTTGGATCCTAATTGTCGTTAGATTTTAGTCGACACCTATTTTTTCAGCTATCATTAGGTCGACCCTCGAGTTTTTTCAATTAGCTTCCTAACATATGCCACGGCCTTTGTCCACTTGGTCCACAAGCCGAGTTAGTGGTGGTCGACGTTGCAGAATTTCACTCAGTCTCCCAGCTCGCCCCTTCATGCAATATCGTCCGGACAGAGGCTGAGTCATTCGATCAGTTATAAACCAATCTATGCAACTGACTGAATCTGTGCGACCAAAACCTCAGGTAGATAGTACAGGTAGATAGAATGGCTCGTAATAAATGTCCGTTTGACGAAATGTCCGGCAGTCCAAACAACAGAGGGGTATGCGTCGAAGCTCTTGGCGGGGTATATGACCCAAGTTTCGTCCAGAAGCTTGACGGAATTATGATTACGAGATACGTACTGAACTTTGGTAAGAGTAATAAATCCGAATAAGTGTTTGAACTTATTTTTCAAAAACCACAACCTGCAGCTCTTCGACCTTGACGACCCACAATATCGGTCTGCCGTGGTATTTCCAAATAGCTTTTTCCCAACCATTTCATAAATTTTTCGCCAGTGTTTACAACTATTATGATGTTCACTTCACCTTTTACCATCAGTTATGACGGTTTACCAGGGCGATCGAGGCATGCTTTTTTTCCGTCGGGTTAAGCCTGACATTACAAACTGTCAAGTGGTTCACTAATGTACACATAGGAAGAAATACTTTTGGGGCAAACGGTTTACTTAGTTAACTAATGCCTCATGACGGTTGTGCTAGTCTGCAGTATTTTTTCAAATTACGTATAAAACAATGCAGGGTGGAAATATGAAGATATGCCGTGGATCTTTCCGAAACACCGTTTGCAGCGGATGTCAGCTGCTGATATCGTTAACAGTAGTTAAAGTAGAAATGGATATCTATGGTATTCTTAAAAACAGTGACGTCTATCTGACAAGATACGCATTACTATGGACTACCCATCGCAATAACGTTGGTAAGCATTCACTGATGTGATGCAAGTCACAGAGGCGTATCGTCCAATAGTACACTCTAACTGCCAAATAAAGGCGATAATTTGTGATCAATGAATGTTTTGAATTTAAGTCTAAATTTTTATTTAAATCCGAATTGGTTTTACTCATCAGTACTCAAGACTTCCAGGAACAAAGCTCAAAAAGCGACTGTGACATTTAGAGGATGATGGGAAACCACAAGGACTAGATTCCGTCCGCGGGTACGGTAAATCGTTTTAGAATAAAGTTTACGGGTCCAGAAGAAGACCAGTTTGAAGCAATATCGATCTGCAGATGTGGTGGCACGATAACTTTCTGATTACATGGACCAACCTGGAACTACAATCGTGACAGCAACACGCTTAACCCAGTGATATCTTGCAATTTTGAACGAATGCCGATTCACAGATCATGCTTGATCGCAGGGCAGTGTCACACCAAAATTGTTACCGTATTTTCAAGATGACTAGACAGCAGAGAAAACAATGTTTTTCAAGGTGGTAGTCAATCGGCATTCGGTAGGCGTTGAATTCATTTAGGCATGTTTGCTTTCCAGATTTTGCATAGGACCGCAGATAGATCGCCAAGAGGTTCAGATCTTTGTGTTAGCTATCTCGGTTCATCCATAGTGTTTCGGAATTAGTAAGAAAACAACCGCTTTTCAGTTGACTCAGTAACACAAAAAAATAGGTTACCCGCGGTATTACAGAGGCAAAATAGAAAAACTTAACGGTGGAATTATTGGAGATTATTTATTATATCTAAAATTGTTAGCTGTCACTAAATAGTGAGAAGCGGGTAGTCGGAATAGCACAATTTGAATGAATAAAAAAAATGTTAGAAGTCCAGGAATCTTAACCATGAGACAGTGCACCGTGCCTGTAGAGGAAACTGACCCAGAAACATCAAGGTTCCCTAAAAGAATCAATAAAAATTTCAACGGGATGTCATTCAACATGGAAATAGGCAATACGAAGAGGCTTTCATTTCTGGACTTGCTGGTAAGAAGAATGACCAACGGGACTCTGCAAACGTCATTGTATGGCAAATCTGCCCACACCGGACCGGATGCTAAGCTTCCACAACAACCATCCCAAAATTCACAAAATGTCTTGCATGCGAACACTGTTCAACAGAGAAATAGAAATACACTACAGCACAGGGGAACTGAAAAAACGTGGAGGATACCTATCTTTTCAAGTTGTTTCAATGAAATCGGCTACCCAAGAAACTTCATAGGAAAAACGGTAAACGGGATGAAGAAGGAGAAAAATAAATGAGTAAAATACAACAAGAAAATTGTAATCCCCTATATCAGAAACATTATTTCAAGTTTGCTCAAATCACAAGGCGTAACAGTCACCCACAAACCCATCAAAACTGTGGAACAGCAAAGACAAATTCAAAACGGACGACAAAGAAATACTGCCTGTGAGGTAAATATGCCAACTGCGACAAATGTTTAAACGGTCAAACTGGGAGAAAGCTCGCTGCACGAATGCATGGACGCAAACGTGCTACAAGAAGATACGATTCTCACTCGCTGATATCCGCTCATGAAGATCAGGAGAAATATGCATTCCGTCTGAACACAGTTTACATTGTGAGCCAACAGACAAAAGATATTCAAGAGAGTTTCTGGAAACTTAGCATTAGTTGACAAACCCCATCAACAGTCACAAATGCGGGATTTAATTGGTTTGGTTGGCATCAAATTTGTGAAATCTGAAACAAGCAGAGCCATTTCAAGATCGCAATATCTAGCACAATTGACAGTTAAAAGGCGCCGCACATCCACACTACTGGAACTAGTGAGGTTGCCGAAACTAGTAACACTACTAGTTCAAGGTTGAAGCTCGTATAGCTCAGGAGTCAAGTTCATAATTAAGGCAACAAATGTAACTAAGTAGAGACTTATTCGCATGCGTACGGTTTATGTTACCTGGACTAATGATTAGGTTTGCGATCTAAATTCGAAGCTCACCGCTCAGAAAACTTTGAGGCAAAATAATCCATCAGTCTTTGATTATGATTGTCTTCTATGGGTTATTCTGCAACTGTTTTGCGATACTACCTACCACCAGGTTGCATGTACCACTTGTGAACTATCCGATACTTATTTTCCGAGCGTGTTGCAGTTGCTTAAAATTATCATGCAGCCGAATTGGTTACGAGCTGTGGTTTACGCGTATCTCAATTAGACTTTTGTGAATGACACTTGAAGGCTTGAATGTCACTGAATGGAATGTTACGTTATTCAGATGTGTTGCAGACGCCAGCTGATTCACTCACATTTGCGCATCGTTCTCCAAGGGAGGTAATCTTTGGAAGAAGAATCAAGCTGATCAGTCCATCAAATGATAAAAAGACATCAAAATCATAAGCAATGGACTTTTCTGATTAGGTTTAGTTTAACTACGAAACTATATTCCACCAGAGATGGAGACCTCAGGCGATATTGTCAAATGCTGCTGTCAGAGGCATTTGTGTACTTAAATGCAGTCTTTTTGGCTTTTGGTCTTATGACTTTTCTGCCCATTATTACTGAGGGCTGCCTGGCAAAACGAAAGGTTTTCTGTGGTTGACTACACGACGAAGCTGAATGTGAACTCTAGGTGTTGCAGCTGCTTTTTCGTGTTTCGTTTTCACTATAAGTGTCTTCGGCCTCTCACTCGCAGGTCTTGTATAAACTTCCATCCATTTAACCCGCAACAGCTCTCGTGGTCAAGCCTCTTGTTATTTTACGAGTTACCTTTTCTTCTCAAATACAATTACTTTTCAAATTTATTACTAGGTCAAACTCGATATTTCAACGGCGAATCTTATCAAGATCTTGTTGATTTCGTTCCAGGCTCAGTTCATCCAAAATGATAATCTATTCGGCCAAATTAAATTAATTGTCTTCTAAGTTATTGTCCAGATTAGCAATGCACGCCGCGAACACTTGAGGACTAATTACCAGTATTTATGCTATCCCACTTCGCATGTGTTTTTCGATCAGTTTGTCCAGCCGGATTGAAACTTGAGCTTTTTACACTTCCAGCACGCCTGATTCATGTGGTTTTTCATTTACATAACGCCATTTTTAACTCATTTGGAAGACGCCTGCGATTTACCAAATTGAATAGTTTGTAAGAATCAAGGTAAATCATTCCCAATTTTCCCTTTTCATTTATCGTGATTGCTTCATCCTTGTATGCTGTGGCACTTGATAGACACAAGAGCTTCCTACATAATCCGTGTTTGGCAGGCGATGATGCCCATTCAAATGCTAAAATATTTGGTCCTTGACCAACCTTCCAGTTAATTATGAAACCCCCTGTCTAGATCTAGTAATGGGTAATCTCCACCGTGCCCCTAATTTCTTTGGTGTTTACAGGGGTGATCGCAGTGTATGGCCTTCCTTGTGCTAGTCCTTTGCATTCCTGTGGTGCCTAAACAGCATGGTCGGTGGATGGGCTAGTATTCTTCTTGAGTATTTCAGACCAATCGAATGAACTTCACCCCGTCTAGAAGTACAGTGCTTTTGGTTTTATCACGCTTCGGAGTTGCGCAAATTTCTCACCTTAATGATGGCTGTTGGCGATGGATAGAATCAACTTGCCAAATTTCATCATATCCCTTGAAGTGACTCTAAATAATATCGCTATCGTCTTGAAGGGTGATTGCTGTATTTTGCTACACAACCCGCCCAAGTCCTCTGATCCTTCTGGAGTCCATGTGGTTATTTTCTGTCATCGGATTTGAGTTGGGATTTCATTCAAGTTTCTTTTCATAAACGTCCTTTTATTCATTCCGAAATAGTGGTCTTTATTCTGATTTCTCCTAACGTCGTTCAACTTTGTTTTCTCAAAAATTGACTGATAAACTCAAGTACACTACCACGATTGCATCCCACTCTTCAGCATCCTTACAGTTGTGCTGCTGCATCTAAGATCCTCGAAATAAAGCTGGTAATGGAATCCAATTATTGCAGTTTAGATGCTGACTGTGCCAACTCACTCCATTGAGTACTGGCCAAATTTCACCTAAGTTGCACCAATGTCGGTCCCCCTCGTAGGCTTTTGATGAGAACTTATGATTACATTTCATTTTCCCCAGGAGCGTTTCAAGGACGATGTGCTTCAAATCATTCGGACAGAAGATAGACATTTAACCCAAAGTCGACTTCTGTGTTAACCTCCACCACCTCAGATGTATTGCACGCTAAATAACATCACAGTTGTGCAGGAACGATTTTAGGCACCTTTGAAACCACCTCACTGTTCCCGACCAATAAATCGAGTCGACCAATACAGGCACTGTCTGTGACACCGTTGTCTTACCTCTCGGATATTGATAAATTCCACTGTTCTCATCCTTTTTGATGGACGGCTATAGATACAAACACGACGTTGATACCTCAGTTTTAAACTACTTTCTCTTGACCTACAATTCCTCCATGTTAGCATCCATCCGCTTCCGTTCCCCATTGCTGGCACAGCACTCGGTTTTGAGCGGCATGACGCCTCCCGGTATGTCCATCCTGGTTACCTTGAAATAGCCGGGAATCGGCTGCTGCACTGATGAGTAACACCGCCATTCTTGGATTGAATACAAGAAAATGCAGTCCAGTGTTCAAACAAGTTCCAAATATTTTCATCATCCATTTCACCCTAGCCTCTAGGTGACCAGTGTATAGCTACTTAGGACTCCGAGCAGAGCCTCGATTTGATCTCTCCGTGACAATAACAGACTGATTGGTTGTGCCTGATCTTGTTTATATGGCATTCTTCAACGATGCAACAACATGAATGACAAAACTAGCTTCAAGTACTTCGCTAATTCACGACTCCTGATGCTTCTAAACTCCACTGGTCCTTTGGCTCCACTTTCATCTTCTCTTGACTGATGGCTACTAACCTATCTCCTCATGTTGAAAATCAGTCGCGACGCTTTTGGCGAATCCCACATATACACACCTAAGCAGCTAGATGTCCTCCCCTGACGAATTCCTTAGTCTATACTACCTTTTCGAAACATTATGGCTGGGGATTCCTATCTTCGTGGGTAGATCCTTAAAGTTGCATCGTTCAGCTCGCTTGTATTGTCTGTTTTACATGATGGCATGTCAATAATACCTGGTGCATCCTTTGGTCTTCACAATTCCTCTGTTTTCTCCGTGATTCAACAGCAAGCTGAAGTTTGTTATCCATAGATTTCATCTCGCATTCTAGCTGTAGAATTCCATCCATGACCTCATCATAATCTCTCTCCTGCTGTCTAATGATCCGGTGCATGCAGTTCTCAAACTTGAAGACCCCGTGTTTATTGGTTCCCCCAATCTCTAACTGTTGAACGTTTCGCCAGCTGATAATCGATTTTTTCCAAGTCCACTTCCCTCAGTGCATTTCGGCATCTGCGAACCGACGGCAACATTTGTATTGATTCCCTTAGTCGGCTGGATGATCGCAGGCACTTTATGTTCGGCGAACATGATTGCTTTAGTTGTGCCTGTGAAACAGACATTAGAACTTTCTGTATTGCCATTATGGTGCATTTTGTGGTTTGAGGAACTATCTAGATTTTGGACGGTACAGCGCATCACAGATGTAACAATGACTAACCTCCAGAAGCACCACAACCTGACATTTGTCTCGCGGACAACAAGTTTCATCACCGGGAACACTACTGAAGGAATATGCTACCATAAAGTGTTAACAGTGGTTCTCCCACAGCAACACGTCAGCGAAGTCTAAGGTGACTTCCACGGTTGACCAAAACAATCCGCTAGAAGGGATATCGGTGCAACTCACTTCGTCAATGACTGTGATAATTTTTGGTAATGCAAGCCAGGCTAATATTTAATCGAGTTGTCCTTGCTTCCATACCGCTCGGACTGGTGTATTCTACCCCCTTTGGGCTCATTTTATTTTCCGTACTGTGTTGCTTTCGTTTTTCTTTTGATCTTATTTGATTTACACGTGCACTCTTTATCCGATAGTCCGAAAATCCGTACGAGGATATCATGTAACTACCTAGAGGTTTCAGCTCATATCATGCCAAGAAAGCTGATGGGAAACTAGGCATCTCGAATGATGGCCTTCGGTCCGATGAACCTTGCGACGGTGAGGACGCATAATGTCTGTGATACAGGTCCATCCGACAAGCCTGTTTGTTCTTAGGTGAATAATACGCGAGCTAAAGGCCTAGCCGACTACTTTTCAGGATGAAAGATACTGTCAAAATGCAGTCCAAGAAGTAGAAAATGAATCCGGGAGACAGTCTAACTGACCGATGAACTCTTTTCTGTCCGAACCTATATACACCGTTTGATTATGACAAATAAACGGAACAGTCGTGTTGATCGGCCAGTCAACCTTTTGACTGCTCCCGTTTGACCAAGCGTAGCTCTTTTAAATTTAGTTGTAAAACTGACTGATGTCGCTAGAGTTATCATTTGCAATACACAGGTTCTGAAACTGCCGTAAAGTTTTGTGAAGTCCATGAAGTATGCGTGCGGTGCAAGAGGGATTTTCTAAAGTTAATAATGCTCGCAAACGTTGCCTTGAGACCTGAAGTAACATGTAGCGCCTCAACTGGCCAGGTGTAGTAAGCGACCAGGCGACAGCTAGCTGCTACCTGTCAACAGTAGCTGGCTATTGTAAGGAAACAGAACTTTAATCTACTTGATCATCAATTGTCACACACAAACATTTCAAACTATTCTCTGAAAACTTATTTTTCTGTCGAATATCCTCCCCCGGGAAGACCGCCTTCAAACATGTTACGTAACATTCTAAGAGATCTTGGTTCAGTTGGAATGACTATAAGCCATCCCTGTATTCAATCGTAGTAATCTCCAACTGATGGGGCATTAGGTCTAACGGCCCTCATTTCTCATCTAGGGAGTGATTTGCCTAGAAATATCCCCTTCTTTTCACCCACGTGGCAAATGACCCGACTGATCTTAGACGGCTTTTGTTTCCCTAAGTCCCTGAGATCTTTGCACTGCGCAAACTTGAATCGTTAAGCGAATTCCCACTCTGTAATGGAACGCGGTTCATTTAACCGGTGAAAAATCACCTATTGAAACCAATTTATAGGAGGCTAGTTGGATCAGTTTTGATTTTAGAAACGAGTACATGAGAGGAAGGAAGGACGTTTTGTCAGTTATGGCACAATGACATAAATTTGGAGCGTTTTCCAAAATAACGAAATGTTTTATCCAGATACAAAAGATCAGAGATGGTGGATACAACGGAATTCTTAAAACTGTGAGCCAAAACAATTTTTTTAAGAAAAAGTCCAAGAATTTGCTGAGAATTCAAATAAAATGTGATCTAACCGGTGATATTCTTTCATCGGTACATTGAAAATATCAGCAGATTACATGAGGCGTTCCAGACAATTAATCTGCCAGAACTTACGATTCCAACCTAAGGTGTTATTTTGTACAATTAAATAAAACCCAACATTTGTGCCGTTTTTTTGCAATAGAATCCTCTTTTCAATAGACGAACGAAGCAAAGTGCAAGTTATGGAGGCCGGAAACGACATTTTTGGTTTACATCTTCATTTTGGTTTATATCGGGTGACGTTCCCGATGGAATTTTTCAGAATCAAATAATTCCGAACTGTAAGTCAACGAGAAGTCCAGTGTTATATTTTCGTGTATCCCGAATGTGCCTGGAGAGATTAGGAATCGGACTCTCCTAATGACACTTTTACTTTCACCTAAAGTGGTGAACCAAAGAAAAGTCGTTAAATTTGGGGGACTTAGGAGACTGCCCGGAGAGTGAGAGACACTGAGTAACAGAATCATGGAAACTTTTAAGTTCGGGGAACTGAAAATATTTTCTGGTTTGGTCTTAATTGCAATTGTGTCTGCATAATTTATCTGCAGCGCATCATAAATTGTCGGTGTGTGGCAAACGTCAAAAGGAAACGGGAGGGAGACGAAATGATACCATGTTTTAGTCTAAAATGAGTAAGGACATAACTAAGAATATCAATGTAGGAGAAGAAATACTGAGTTTACCACTGAAACAGTTCGCTTTAGTTTGTACAGGCGTCTACCTGGTACAAACACAATTTTGCCTGTTTCAGCTGCTTGAATGAATCGCTGATCCCTTGACTTTTATCCCGACCAGAAACGCATTGTGAATAATCGGCATGAACCATTAGGAAGGCGAATCAGGCGAAGCAGTAATATCAGAATAGTGGAAGAGGAAGTTTTTTTTGAAGAACACCGGGAAATTAGGCTCAGTGCTGTCTCTCAGGCAATTCGCATTTGATCAGGGGCGGACTGGCATATGGTCGAAAACAGACCGGTCACAAAAGAGAGAAAGTGAAAGAAAAAGGAGGAGGAGAAGGGATAACTGGGTATGCTGATTGCTGATAGAGAATGTAGGAGGATGTGAGAGTTTTGGTGGAAGAAATAGATACGGATCATCGATGACAGTAATACCGTGAACTAACATAACAAACAGATTTGGGTAGCAGATGATAAGGTACTGGACGGCTGATTAGGGTAAGGAAGAGCCGGCGCATATACTAAAAAAGGGACTGGCGTTTGAATCATCGGAGATGTAAACACAAAGTGCAAAGGAAGAACAAACATAAACTGTTATGAATGACCGGCAAAAAGGACTGGGTTCTGGCAAACGGCAGAGATGTGGACCGGGCAAGCAAATCGCGTGCGGGCCCAAGAACCATAACATGAATAAACACAGCATCCGGGGATAGGGATGAGAGGTAAAATGTGTTCTTAATGATGGTGATGCAACGGGCAAACACGTGGGAGCAAGGACTGCGGTCAATCGACTGAGAATTTTAATTAAAGTAACCCACAAGATTGTATAACTCACACGCTCTGTTTCTGAATGATATTTTAGCTAAACTCTTTGAATTTGGATGAAGTGGCGAGGTGAATAAAATTTGGGAATCTGTAAAGGGAAGAGTTTATGAAGATGCAAATACAAAAACTGTGTTCAAAATTAAGAAAAAATGCAGAGACAGAAAAATCTGTATTCCACAGTAATCACTGACCTTGAAGTTTAGTAATATAGGCTGAGGTCTCTAACTATCTGTTTGGGAGCTCTCGTGGACAACAATTTCGTGGTTAAACTCGATCTACTCAGAAAAAATCCACTGGTCGCGATTTTCAGGTTTTTCATCTCAATGATGAACTGCTGAACTTAGTTTATCTTCCAACGAATAATTGCCTCGGGGAAAGATGCGTAAATGGTTAGTTAGTTCGCAGGCATATGTAAGACTACAAATAACACAATTGCAAGGCATTAAGGAGACAGATTTCGACCGAAAACAGTCTTTGCAGACATTTTCTCAACTTCCTAGCTTTTGACTTGTGCGGTAGGAGTGAGCAAAGGGTTGTAGTGTAGGCTTTACTAGTGGTCAATAAGAGGATGCCATAAGCGTTACAAATTGATAAATACCGCTGGCGTGCTCTCCTTAGGTGGAAACGCCTTATCGGCAATTCCATTCCTTCACAGATGGTACCAAAGAACCTCACGATCCAGTGAGATGAATGTCGATAAAGATCTTGAAAATCCGGCCTGGTTCTCGAGTGCAGGTCATTCAGGATCGCCCGATAATCAGCGGCAGATAATGTCCGCAGGGAGATTGGATGCAACGCCTGCTAGAATGATTCAAATGTGGTTTCCACACAAGAAGCTATCACTCTTCTTGTAACTTGGCACAATCAACAAAATACACCACTTCCTAGATGTTTACTGTGATTTCGGGTTTGCCCACAGGAGTTTTTATTAATTACATTGGTAAAATGTGACTGAAATGCACGACCTCAGTCCACATCGCTCATCTGAATTATGCCTTTTGATGCAATCCAATTTCTTTCATGATCCCGGTTTCTAAGAGAGGACTGACATCTACTTACACCGTTTCATTTGCAGGGATCAATGAAACGTTCACGGTGGTAGTGCATCAAACAAACAACTCCCTCAAATGCCCTGGCCAACGAAATAGATGGCGCTGCTGTGAGCGAATCAATAAGCCACTGAATTCCGCAATGATTTCGAACAACTTTTGGACCAATAATATTCATTAGTCGATAAACGTTTTGACCATAAGCATTATCTCCGATCCACTAGTCACTACATATACTAGACACTATTCACGGTTTACAACAAATGCTTTTTTTGCAGTCTATATTTGCAGTCAAATTATACCCAAACAAAATGGATCGGGCTTGTCTGCCTCTGTTCTTCCCTTTTCACGTGTGTTTGCCTGAAGCGGCCACGGTTACCTGATATCAGTCACATCAGGTCCCCTTAAGAATGACATTTATGGCAGTCGAACGGCGACACCTTATTAGCTGTTTAACATATGCTTAATTATTACTAACATGGTGTGTATTACTACACGTTGTCAACGCTGAACAATGAACCGATAACATGCTATAAAACCTTGCAAAAGATTCATTCCCGTTACCCTCCTCAAAGTACATTTACAGTGGGCTCGAATAGACCGTGAAACGAAAAGTGCAAATTGTTTTTTTCAAACTCGATGCGTTGCTCTGCTAGGCTTAAGTACCAACAGCTTACCTAACCTTAAAACTGTTACCACTTCTACATAGGGCTCTGTGAGTTATAAGTTCGTCGGAACCTTCCCACTGGCGAACTGAAAGGACATATTTTGGTGAACGAACGTGTTTTTAGTGATTATTAATCGTGCAATTACATAAAAGAATAACAGATCAAACGTAATCGATGTATCGCTAGTTGTGGCGCACCCCTAAAAGTTACTTGCCAACTTTTCAACAACCACTTATAGGTGACGGTTTCGCGGGCCATATGGCAACATTTAAAAATGAAGGTCATACGTTTGGATCAACTCATAGCCAGTCGAATTCCCCGAATGACTGCTTTCTGTTGGCCCAGACCCCTTTCTAAATCTACCGTGCATTGTTGCTCCATTAATAGCGTAAGTAAAAGATAAAAGATAAAACACTGCCAACAAATGTCATGAATTTATCTAAAAGTCTTTTCTAGGATATCAGTTTGTATATAATAGCAAAGGTTAGGACGAACATGTTTGCCAAAATAAACTGTTAGGAACATAAGGCTTGGCATATTACAGCTTAAGAAAAACTTGATAAAATTACTTGAAAAGGCCTTAGGATGCATCGTGTGCGACATACTTAAATGGTGACTGGCTCGCATGTTCGACGGAAGCAGTTATGTTAACAAACCACACATTTGTTAATGAGATGAATTCGGTTGTTTAAACAATCAGCATATTTTGCATTAATTGCAGTTCATTGTTTATTGTTCATCATAAAATGAGGATTTTCCAGTCAGGAGGGATCACGATTCCCATACGATCTGAACTTAAGTCAAGATCAGTTAAGTGTATTAAATTGCTCTAATATACTGATTTTATGACCGCAAAGCAGAAAGGTAGAAACGGTGAAACCTTTTCCTGCTGTCATCATGCTCACTTAAACCTTCCACAACTACATGTATCACTTACTCACTCAAATAATTTTGGCTCGTGTTTTGGACGAGAATGTTCTTCGCGGCTCGGAGTCGTGTAGCATCTGTGCTCTCCGCGCAAGTTTTCAGTACGCAACTCGTCGAATTAGGTTCTGCCTAACATTAAACGGTAAGAAGAGGTGTAACTAGCTAGGCAGTCCGTTCCACACGCCTTTTCTGTGTCCTGTTCTTCCGGCTGACTGATTTTCGCAACTGTAATTTAGAACTCAAGGGAATGTTATTTCATTACCCGAATAAAATTCTAGTGTGAGTTTTATATTCCCATGGTACGAGTCTTAGGTTCCCGATGTCTGGTTTAGCTGAACAGAAAAATTGGACAAAAGCATTCATCCACGTGACATTGCCATAAACGGAGTTCTTGAGTACCTTGAAAATTGTCACGGAGAATATTGAGTGATTTCTACTCATTCCATCAATTCACAATAAAATACGAAGAAATTCTTGAGAGGGGGGTTGAATAAGCCGGATGAAATATGGGTGGGGAAGGGATTTGTGGTGTTGCATGCAAAACCCGAATAAAGAAGAACACGTTGTTAATTGATCTGTGGTCTAGGGTTTGCATTGGGACGAAGGGTGGGCCAGGGGAGTTGACGGGGAAACACGAATTGTTTTTGAGAGCGCAGTGTAGGATGGTGAACACGGATAACGACAGCTTTCTCAATGCTCCACAGCCGACGATTTACCCAACCTATAGTGTTGAATCCTGAAATCATACATGGTCGGGAAAGCTCCTGTCGCATTTGCGGTGTGGTTACTCTATGCTAGGTGTGAAACAAGTACACTGTTACGTGACCTAATTGTACCGGTGTCTAAAAATGTGTTTGGGGCTCACGGATGCGTTCAGGCAAACGCTTGGTCGTGCAGCCTTGGTACATTGAATCATAGAAACATGTGGATGAATAAACAAAAAAACGAGGCTGCAGAATCAATGTGCTCTGCCGGAATTTTCAAGGGATTGAAACAAACCAAGAATCCAGCTGCAACGAAAGTCCTTGTTACGTGCATTTCCTTCTGTACGGAACCCACTAGATAGAATTCATGCACAGTACTCAGATGACTGTGTAACTAAATCTAATTATCCAAAGCCACATCATACACTGTTAAAGAGAAGCAGGATACACGTTAATAAAGCATTATTTTAAAAACAGGCTCTCAACGAACGTGATAACATGTATAATTCTATTGCGGATTCACAGCGGACATTTGTAACGTCAGCTCAAGTGCTCGACCAATTGAGTGAGGAAGAAAAACAGCTTCTCGAGGCATACGTTCAATCCATTGTGCACAAACAGATGAATCAGAAGCGCCAAGTGTTGATAAAACGATTGACGGATCAAACTCATTGATTGAGTATCAGCAGAACTCTGACCGATTTGTTCACAGTTTGTCAGAATTCAAGCTAGACAAGAAATTGTTCGAAGTTCATTCCCTAGGACGCAGATTTTATTATTCAAATAGCCAGAGTGCATCAATGAGCTTCGAAGCTGGATTTGAGAATCGTTCTTCTAAATTGTCGAGTTTATCCCAATAATTGCAAATGGAAAATGCAAGCATTAGGATCAATTTTGGTGAAGACTTGCTATCAGCATCATGGCGGTAGACACAGAACCAGTGGGTTATTGAGGACAGAATACAAGAGACGGGTAAGTAAACTGCAGAAAAATTCGAGCATTGTGCTATCAAAACCAGATCAGGTTACAGGCATAGTTCTCCTCAACAAGTCTGACTACGTAGACAAAAAGGAAGCCATTTGGCACGACGAGACGAAATATGAGGTAAAAAAAAGAAGATTGATAAACGCAGAAGACTGAAAAGTCGTTGTCCAGCATCGTGAGACGGTTGAAACAAAACGATTTGATAGATTCGACCACATTCGAACAGATTCGGCTTACGGGAACTACTATTCTGTGAATGTACGGTTTACCCAAAGCACATAAAATGGAGTTCCTTTGTGACCTTTTATCGACATGTGTAATTCGCCATATCAGGTTGTGGCAAAATGGGTGGTCAGTTTGCTGGAACCTGTTAGGCAGAAGATGGTAACATAGCCTCAAAGAATCATTTGATCGTATCGACTCCGTGAATGAGTTAAATATGAGAGGATGAAGAATGCATCTTTTAGAATTCACCACTCTTTTACTAACGTTCCGTTCACGAACACAATCGAATACGTGTGACTGCATCGAGAGCAATCGGTTAGCGACAAGTATTCCGATGGTAGACTTGAAACAACTACAGTTCTTTGTACTTAAAACGTCCAGTTTAAATTTCACAATGAAATTCACCGCCAAAGGTACAGCGTAGCTATGGGGTCTCCACTCGGTCCATTACTGGCCAACATTTTCATGGCAATCGTCCTAAAGGTTCTTGAATTGTCAAATCAAGTTGGCCGTTTTCCAACTTCATCTCGTAGTGAGCGAACTAGTGATTCCAGGGCTAGTCTGTTGCTTCAGTGTTTCAACCAACCGGTCATCTTGAATAGCATCTTCTGTGTATAGAATAACAAGAGTTGCTGAAGATATTCTATTCGGTGTCCCATCTCGATCACTGTGCTGTCGATCATGGTCAAACAAGTAGTTCATCATACTATCGATCGGAACACTGTGAAAGGCTTACCAAATAATATTTCTCATCTTTTCACGTCTAGTTCGCTTGAGGAATCATTGAATTCAAAAGTGCTTCATTATCTATGTTGCCTAATGTCCGTTTAATTGGCTTATTCATTAACTGTATGGATATTGGCTTGCAGACTGAAATAGACACGTCTAGGATAGGTTTACAACACGATCCTTCATGTGGAACTGTCCTAGCCAAAACATTCTACAGGTAAATGGGAAAACCTTGTTCAAAGCCTATCGGTTCTGAGACAACATTTAATCACGAAACTTCTCTATTTCGACTGGTCCTGCTTTCTAGAATTTGCAAATAGTTTTTAAAAATAATTGCATTTTGAAATGCATATATTCTCGGTGATTGTGGGAAATTATAATTTTGCATTCAACAAGCACACAGTCCAAAAATATGGATTTTCAAATGCGTGTAAACCTAGGTGATTCCAACCTAATCGGTGACGTGTTATTCTCCTACTGCTCACTCAATTAAGTATGACTGTTGAAACGACAATGCAACACTAGGCATCCTGATATTTACCGTGTTATATTGAGATTTCTCTAATTAAAATTAGCATCCCATATTCCAGCAGACCTCTTAATTCACAATATCATCATCGTTACCAAATTTTGACCGAAAAAAATTCAGTTTGCCTGGAAATTTCGGTTCATCTTCTGGCGAATTTATGAATGTCTTTTTTCAAATCCGTAACAGTGTTGTCGACAGGAGGTGTAATTGGCTGACGTTTCAACTACTCTGGGTAGTCTAAACGTCAGCCAAATACATACCCTATCGACAACGCTTTTGCTGACCTCTAACCTTCTCACATTGTTACAAATTGTTAGAGATGGAATGAATATACAAGATCAAAAGGGAGTGGACCAGCATGGGTAGCGAATAAAAGAATACCGTGCTGACTAATAGACATAATCCACAGCCGAACTGTTCAACCGCCAGCAACAATCATCAGTTCGATACTGCAAATATAACAACGCCACCACCACTGTTCACAGTTCGCTCCCATATTGTTCAGTGTTTCCAGCCAGCTGGTTCACGGACCCCAACCACGACGGCGTTAGCTTTACATTTCCTCATTTCACTTTGCCACGTCATCTGGTGGCCTTCACGTGGCATCTTCCATTTCGGGGGGGGGGGG
>LUCM01011631.1:77824-87961 GCA_008360955.1 Fasciolopsis buskii | reverse complement strand
GGGGGGGGGGGAACGAAAACAGTGCATGGTGTTTTAGAAAAGTGTTGGTCACCCGCAATACGTGATCCAACACTCGAAACCTATTAGGCCTGATAAACTTTGATAGAATTTTCTCTGGACCAGTACCAATACTCGACTCCTAATCTGTAAATTGCCCAGACAGTTACTCCATCCAATCCTAGCGGTACTCTGCAAACATCGGGAATCGAACTCTTGCAAGGGACAAATATTTTCGGCATCCTGACCTCAAGTCTCGTAACTTTACAACCGTCCAGAGCGCATTGCAGAATATTATACGACTATTTTACATCGGCAGGATGGTGACAAAATTTCTTCAATCCGGCCTACGTCACTCGAGCCCTGGATTTACACACGCTCACTTCAAGTATCCCTGCACCATTCTCCATCACACAGCTGTTGAAGTCAGTGGATCGACCGATAACAGATAATTCCCTCCATCGACCATCAATCTCGGAGACAATTTGAAGGTGTAAAGCACATACCGAACCGGACAATAGCGCCTGGGTGTTTGTGTTGCCCATGTGCTGTTCATTCGAAAAAGCAGAAAAAGGTTGTCTGCGACATCTGGACTACAAAGATTTCACCATTTTGAAGTTCACATCCCGGAGACCTTGCACGAAGCTATTCACTGTCTCATTGATCCTAACTTCAAACAAGAATACTAAAATAGTACGTCAACACTAAACATTGCTCTTCGGTTCGAATGCCTTTGGTAGTTTACCGCGAACCTCTACGGATTAGACTCACGATTTACTGTGGCATATTTTTCCGTCACAGAATACTAAATAGTCTAAGTTCACCAACCGAGTTGAAGAAACCTTTAACATCGGGAGAAAATATTGTTGTTGGATGACCTAGTGAGGTTGAGGAATCTCATGTAATTAATTAGCAGCAAAATGAACGTCTTTGCAATTTGGATCTAGACGAACGCCGGCTTACTTCTCGCACGATTTCCTCTCGGGAGCGAATGTTCGATGGGACAGGTATAGAGAAGCTAGAAACACGAAAGCTGTCGGAAGCTAGCCGCTCCCACGATGATTACCGGGGCCATTGCCTGTTCTACCCCTAAACGTAGGTAGAGTCAGTAACTCGCTTCATAATTACACAATACGGTCTTCGTTCTACGTCAACGAGCGATCGGATAAGGGATTTGCCGAAGTCATCCCCACCCGATTTGAAAAGAACAAAGGGACGTTCGTTTGCATTGTCCAGGTTTCTGAAGGAATCCCAGTTGTTGGGGTGAGAATAATTAGTATATAAGACATTCAGCTGAACTTCTACTTGGAGTATTTTGCCCAAAAGCTGAGCCTTCCCTGTTTGTTGCTAATAGACTTCGTTCCTTTTGAATGTCATTTCACTGAACAAAGTTAGCCATCTACGAATGTGGAGTACGAGATTGAACTGTCTCGACCGTTATCTGAAATAGATGATACTTCCCGTTCCTCGTCTATTTTGAACCACGAAGATTCCGGATCCGTTCTGATATTTTACTACTTGACTTTGCAAAAGTCGCCTTGTTCTGTTTTAAGGGACACTGGATATTTTATCACAAGGGTAACGTGCTGCCATGTTTATTGTCCCTCTCACATGGGATCTGCGTTCTTCGTCACTGCTGTTCCACGGATTTGCTAGCTCATGCAGCACTTACCGTCCCAACAGATGGGCTAGAGAGATTTTCTTCTGCTAACGGAATGTGCGGTTTGCCATGATGACCATTCGGGTGCAACAAGCTCATGGTAGACTTGGGTACGTTTCGAGTCTACGCCCGAGGACTGGTGTCATGCTCTTTTTTGAATGAAATAAGCCCGCGGTATCACGCTACGATGTAGCCCGTCCGATTACGAACAATTATGGAATTCAGGCCTCATGTTATTGTGCGACGAGACCTGTGTCGTAAACTCTTACTAATATCATCAATAACCGACAGCAATATCTGAACAATATCGATGTTTCAGTTTTAATGGCGATTATCATGACTAAAGGCTTTCATTTCGCCACGCATATGCCAATGCCTTTAGCAACAAAGGACAGTGTTTTTTCTCATTGGAGCCATCATTCACAACGCAGTAGAGTTTGGCTACTTTTTATGTGCAGGGTTAAACTGAAGCTGAAATCACAGGGAATTAAAGCTCATGTCTTTACAATAGTACATGATTTTCCATTCGCTGTCATGCTTGCTAGGTCTAAAAGTCTCTGAGACTAAGATGTGCGAGTAGCAGGACAAGTCCTTGGAATATCCGATTAAAACAAATTTGTGCATTCCAAAAGCAGAGCAGCTAACCAGTGGACCTAATTTGAGTTTTGACCACTTTCACCTATCCTTATCATTTTGCTGAACTTCGGACGTACCATCAACTTCCATGTGTAAATAATCCTGTCACTAGTCGACTTTTACTCAGGATCTCATTCCCAATAAAGCAACTGAAAATCCAAGACGTCCACTGGGATTTACTTACTGGATGGCCCAGGTTGGCGATAGGTTGGTGATCGTGCTTAACAGTTTCGAACTTGAAAAGTCAACTCGGCAATTTTCATTGCTCAAAATTTACTTCAGACTCATGTTAGACGAACAATGGTTCTGTCATCGTTAAGGATGATCTGTGATAAAAAAAATATCGAGCCTCCTTTGGGAAATGAACTTGGGCGAATAATTGTCGGCTGAAAGGTTGTGCCAACAGAATAGCGGGGCTAGTTCTTTGTTGTGTTTTGAAGTTTCGCATCACATGATGCATTATTCGTCTGTCATTATTTTCGAACAGCTGACCATTACTCAATAAGCGACACCTGTGGAAAGCCTACATGAAATACATGATAAATCATATAATTGACCAAGCTAGGAATCCTGTGCAAGAAATAGCAACCCAGAAATCACCTCTGAAAATGGCTTTCGTAACTGAAAATGTCTTTGACGAAATAAAGCACGGTGTTCACACTTGGAGTCCCAGCAAACCGAAACTCTGAAATCTAGTGTTAGCAAAAGCACCTCCGGCTAAAATTAGGTGATCTCAAAAAATAATAAAACAAATGTAACCGAGTCATTAGCCTTCTAAGTGCACCAAGATAAAAGCAGTCAGATGACATCCTTAAAAATAACCAGGACATACTTCCAAAATCCCGTATTTTCGTCTTTACTAGCAAATCGAACATGTTATGGTCTGCGAAATCACAGTCTGTTTATTTAGAAAACACCGTATTTTGCGTACGTGACTGCCTTCCACTTGTAGATATTCGAAATTTCGTTTTGTGACCTTCAGTAATTTCAGTAGCGCGTAAATTTTCAGCTCAGTATTTACCAAAATTTAGAATAAAAATCTGTTTCTTTATTCCCATAACTTGGAGACGGCTTACTTATTTTCACGTAGTGCGTTACTGTTTTCCGATTTTTACTCTCAGTTCTACATGTCATGGGCTGGAAACTCCAATTTACCATCTAGAGTGACAGTAAACAATTTTGTTGACAATGCGGTTTTTGTTCTAATCACAATTCGTGTTAGCGATAATTCTGATTTTAAAACACGCGGCCAGCTTTCAGGCCTCCGCTATTTTTGACCGAACGAAATGCAAGTGTTCGGCTCGACTACGCGTAAATTGGCCGTTTTGGAATCTGGTTTTCGTCTTCATTTGCATATGCCACATTTGCCTTTGTGGTAACCCGTGAAGACATTTGCACACTTGCTCACTTGTCCATTTGCAGTCAATGTCAACCAGGCTTAGGCGGGAGTGCAAGCGCACAAGTTTTGATGAATGCAACTGGCCGGCTATTCGCGTATTCATGATCGAAACGGCTCTGTTAACCCAATCAAGACGGGATTATATTCTTTCTTCCCTTTATCAGCACAGAATATCACATCCTATTTCCCAGTTCCTTAGGTAAGCCCATAGCCATGTGGAACATCGAAACTCGACAGTTAAAATTAAATCGAACCAGCCGTTATCAGTTGCAATCGATCTATTCCTGATGCTTTCAACTGAGCACGTTTGGAAATTTTGATCGATAAATAGTTCCCAAGTCAAATATGCGAGCAAACTATAGAGGTATTAAATGCTCCCATTCTTTTGTCGCTTACAAAATGTGCATAACTGAGGTCCCAAAATACTTTACCGTTGTAGATGAAATTTCACACATTTTTGGGGAGCGAAACAGCTCAAGGAAGACACGGCTAGGCTGATCAGAAATTTTACAATATCTTACTGTTTCACGAAAAATATATCTGCAATACAAACTCTAAGCTGACTTGGCATGCTCAGTCAGTATAGTTTCGAAAATTTGGATGCAGATTAACGAGAAAGACAAATTGCTGGGCAGTGTTTAGTTTTCAGTTGGCTCATGAGAAGCTAACTATGCCGTGAGATCTTTCCCCCAGTTACCAATTCAACGTAGCTGGATTTATAAATGGCACCTAAATTGATTTGAAACGTTAGAGAACAAATGAGCCAAACAAATGACACCTTTCCAGTTCACAATTTACAGATTTACGAAATGCTTAAAGGAAATAAGACAGCGGACACGAGCAAATAACAGGTGGTCAATGTTGGAACATGACGAATACAAAGTGAACAGTTAGAAAGACTGCGACACCTTTTGGATTAATATGGGTAAAATATTCAACAACAATTAATCTAGAATTCATAATCACGTAATTTAGACCGAAGGCTTGCGGATTTGAGAATTTGGTGAACCGATACATCGGTGTACCTTTTCAAAGCGGCTGCAAACGATCATCTAGAGTCAGTTTATTAGCATATGATTTTTGTATTTCATAAATTACTTCGAACTAAAAAAGAACAATATAACCTTACACGTGCCAGTTAACGTCACGTTCTTTTCAGTAATGCAAATGTTGTTTTCATAGCTTTTATTGATTAGTTTGGGAATTAATTGAAACAGAACTGGTTTGAACCGTTTATAACTTGCCATTTTTCCGCAAACGGTGCTGACAATTAGGTTACAGAATTAAATTTTAACTAACAACTTGTTCATGTGAGGTAAGACGAAAATTTATTGGTTGCTACTTAAACCGGCAGCAGTCAAAAGCGCAAAGTCAGTCCGAAATTTTCAATGACATTCATTCTCGGTGGAAATCTTCAACTCTATCAGTCACGTTGGCTAAAAGCTACTCTTCTCACATCTCTTGTCGGTACATGGTAGTCAGGCATCGGGTACTAATCTTGGTGCAAAATCACGCT
Organism: Fasciolopsis buskii; assembly: GCA_008360955.1. Taxonomy (NCBI): domain Eukaryota; kingdom Metazoa; phylum Platyhelminthes; class Trematoda; order Plagiorchiida; family Fasciolidae; genus Fasciolopsis; species Fasciolopsis buskii. Next base: position 82,753 of record LUCM01011631.1, on the reverse strand, counting down.
TTATTCTTTAAGACTAAAAATGAACCTGGCTAATTCCTTCAAAATGATGAAGCATGTCAGTTTCAAAATTTATAATATACGATAAACACGCCCACAAGTGCAAGTAGATTTCTACGGCTGGTAACCAACTTTAAAATATTGAAATACAACAGATACAAAAACCGGAATGAAAGGATGTCAATCGGTGCAAAAGTGAATAAACTGTAGATGTGGAACGATGAAAGGAAATTTGAAAATCGGACCGTTAGTCGAATCCTACTTTGTTATTATCATCAAATTAATTTCCGATGGCCTAACACGAAGTCGCAAAACAGTAATTCAAAACCAATCATGCATCAATGCAGATTGCCTTCCAGGACAACTCACAACAAGCTTTATAAAGAATGGTTTCTTCAAAGTAATTTCGTTTTTCCTCGGGACTTTTAATCAAAAGGCCATATAGCAAATTCATTTCTAGGCTACTTACATGGAATATTTTCTTGGGCACATGGATTACTAATTGTCATCTTTGGCCTGTTCATGTCAAATTCGCCCCCAATGGAGCATTAGTTCGGGGCCAATTGTTGTAAAACTGAACAAGCAGCCGCTCGAGTTTCGGATATCCGCCGAAAGCGATGAGCAGAACTGATAAATCAAAAGCACGAACATAACTCTGGCGTCCGTTTTCCTTTTTGTCACTCGCTCCCTATCTAACACGGATGCCGACAACCCGGAAGAATGAGAATAGAACGTTGCAGTTCGGGAGATTTTCCTCGCACAAGTGACACAAAAGTGGAAAGAGAACAGAAGTTATCAAGATGTTTCAATTTTACTTCATTCGACTGTTGCGACAACAAAGTTTGCGTTTTTTCTGAGTGGCTTGTTTATCGGTTCGGCTCATTTTCCTTTTGCGCACATTGATTAACCCAAGTTTGTGACGCGTTAACCCTGACGCCTTTAAATCCCGCTATTTATCTTAGGGGTTGAAAAAGGATATTCTATGTGCGAAAATTGAATATTTGAACGAAGGCTAAATCTCATCAATAAAACTTAATGATTGCTCCAAAAAATGATATTTTCTGCAACGTTTATAGCGTGCAAAAGAATCCCCAAATAAGTCGAGTTAACCTGTATATTAGGATAACTGTTATTTTGAGAACAGGTCGATAAGTTTCATAATCAGTCTTCCTTGGCAATTTCATCTCCGATGCTTTTGAAAATATCGTGTATTTTCATACAAGATGGATTATTTCACGCATCAAAACATCATACATAGAATACGGTTGTTGGGATACAAGTTTTGCCAAGAAGTTACTAGTAAAGTTGATAAGAAAACTCCCAGTGGGTGGTCTGTGACGATCTGCTATTGTTTCATTTATCCACTGATATACCAGGATTATCTAGTCAGAAGAATCTTTATCAATTAATTACTATGCCCAGGTTTCTTTGAAAAAAATTGCCAACTCCATTCTTATATTACGAAGTTTGTTCAATTCTTGCAAATTCTACACAAACTATCTAAGATCTAGATAACACGATCCTTTCTTTCGCTTCCTATAATAAAGAAACAAAAAGCACATCATTTTAAGGAAAAGGAAATCTGCCAAGTGGAGAAGTTGACCGACTTTGGGAATTGTCAAATCCGCTAACTTGAGGCTGAAAAAGTCATGAGAATTGTTTGAACACAGCAAAGTAAGTTTGTGTTGTGATAAATGCTTATGGATGGATGCCCTAACATGGAGAGTTTGGAACCGACTTCGTGACAAAGTAGTGAACAAAATAATAGTATATGCAAGAAAAAGTTTCAGAAATAATGTTCTTTGCATTCAATCCTTGTCAATGTGAATCCCGTCTCGATAAAGCAAACGGTGTACATTGCTGCAAGTTTAACACAGAAGAAAGGTGGTGACCTTGAGGCTGCAATTTTGCACCGGACAGATCTATGATAAAAACTGAATAATGAATAAAGTAGTCCAGTTTTTAATCACTTTTCAGGTTCGCGGACATATCTGATCCATAAGCAGCTAGTGTGTTTCATGTTTATATCATTATTCACTTCGGACCATGGAGAAACTAAAATTTAATTGAACTCCTGATTACTGCTTGTCCTAGTTATTGAGCAGTTATTCTATGCGAAATGGCATAATGCGTACAACAAATCTTATTTACGGAGCCACTTTTCCCACGTGATACTTCCTGATTATTTCGTCTACGCAAACTTATTTGAGGTTTGTTCATATTCTGATTTCGGCACTTGGTCATTTCATATACACCCGTGGTGTACTTTCATCAACAATAACATTGAAATTGTGCAATGTAAAAGTAACTAAATGACTTATGGAATTTATCGAATAATCGACGCACCATGTATTGGTTTTATTTGCGAAGGATATAATGTTAGTAGCACAGTGTTGTTGGTATATTAATTGTAAAGCTTGTCTTGAAAAAGACTGACCACGGTAGTCGAAACGTTGGCACATTACATCTACCAACAACGCTGTGTTATTACCATTATATCATTCACAATTAGAAGTAACTACTTCCGAATCAAGCACAGTTACTGATTTCAGTGAAATTCACTCTTAAATAGTGAAGATCGCTTTATTGGAACAACTGTAAACATTCATTTGTACGTGAATTCATCCGAAGCCTCGTGGCTTTGTGACTAGTGTTACTTGTCTGACTGATTTTGAGGGCAAATGGGTCGGTTGTCAGTTGCAGCCGATAAATTGATGGCGTAGAGGTGCGTGCGTTTGACAACCGTGATTTTTCCGTTGAACCAGTAAAGTTGACGCATGTTTGCAATCGACACGAAATTGAAATCAGGAATACTTTTATTTTATTTTGACCTACAGATGAGAGAGACAAAAAACGACCATCAATCGCATTGCTCGCTTTCGTATGCTGGATGTTATACCAGATTTCTATTCAAGTTAGCAAATCTAAATAAGTTTTCATGCGTATAAAATAGTTAATCAAACTGAATCGAATTATCCAACGACAAACAGTCCATTCATTATATCACTGAACAAAGGTAATCGCAGCGTTTGTGCTCCAAAACGTATCCTTATTGTGTAGCCACCGCAAGAGGTTTCAAAAGTAAATCAGCCACCTTAAAAGTAGGTTATTTGGAATCTACAAATGAGAATGCATTGGTAGTTACACTAACCAGGCATTTTGTCCCATTTATTTGTGCATTTAAAATGAACATATAAATTCCCGCTACATTAATTTTCGTCGGAACTGCTCGAAAAAGTCTCTAGCCCATCTGTTGGGACGGTAAGTGCTGCATGAGCTAGCAAATCCGTGGAACAGCAGTGACGAAGAGCGCAGATCCCATGTGAGAGGGACAATAAACATGGCAGCACGTTACCCTTATGATAAAATATCCAGTGTCCCTTAAAACAGAACAAGGCGACTTTTGCAAAGTCAAGTAGTAAAATATCAGAACGGATCCGGAATCTTCGTGGTTCAAAATAGACGAGGAACGGGAAGTATCATCTATTTCAGATAACGGTCGAGACAGTTCAATCTCGTACTCCACATTCGTAGATGGCTAACTTTGTTCAGTGAAATGACATTCAAAAGGAACGAAGTCTATTAGCAACAAACAGGGAAGGCTCAGCTTTTGGGCAAAATACTCCAAGTAGAAGTTCAGCTGAATGTCTTATATACTAATTATTCTCACCCCAACAACTGGGATTCCTTCAGAAACCTGGACAATGCAAACGAACGTCCCTTTGTTCTTTTCAAATCGGGTGGGGATGACTTCGGCAAATCCCTTATCCGATCGCTCGTTGACGTAGAACGAAGACCGTATTGTGTAATTATGAAGCGAGTTACTGACTCTACCTACGTTTAGGGGTAGAACACGCAATGGCCCCGGTAATCATCGTGGGAGCGGCTAGCTTCCGACAGCTTTCGTGTTTCTAGCTTCTCTATACCTGTCCCATCGAACATTTGCTCCCGAGAGGAAATCGTGCGAGAAGTAAGCCGGCGTTCGTCTAGATCCAAATTGCAAAGACGTTCATTTTGCTGCTAATTAATTACATGAGATTCCTCAACCTCACTAGGTCATCCAACAACAATATTTTCTCCCGATGTTAAAGGTTTCTTCAACTCGGTTGGTGAACTTAGACTATTTAGTATTCTGTGACGGAAAAATATGCCACAGTAAATCGTGAGTCTAATCCGTAGAGGTTCGCGGTAAACTACCAAAGGCATTCGAACCGAAGAGCAATGTTTAGTGTTGACGTACTATTTTAGTATTCTTGTTTGAAGTTAGGATCAATGAGACAGTGAATAGCTTCGTGCAAGGTCTCCGGGATGTGAACTTCAAAATGGTGAAATCTTTGTAGTCCAGATGTCGCAGACAACCTTTTTCTGCTTTTTCGAATGAACAGCACATGGGCAACACAAACACCCAGGCGCTATTGTCCGGTTCGGTATGTGCTTTACACCTTCAAATTGTCTCCGAGATTGATGGTCGATGGAGGGAATTATCTGTTATCGGTCGATCCACTGACTTCAACAGCTGTGTGATGGAGAATGGTGCAGGGATACTTGAAGTGAGCGTGTGTAAATCCAGGGCTCGAGTGACGTAGGCCGGATTGAAGAAATTTTGTCACCATCCTGCCGATGTAAAATAGTCGTATAATATTCTGCAATGCGCTTTGGACGGTTGTAAAGTTACGAGACTTGAGGTCAGGATGCCGAAAATATTTGTCCCTTGCAAGAGTTCGATTCCCGATGTTTGCAGAGTACCGCTAGGATTGGATGGAGTAACTGTCTGGGCAATTTACAGATTAGGAGTCGAGTATTGGTACTGGTCCAGAGAAAATTCTATCAAAGTTTATCAGGCCTAATAGGTTTCGAGTGTTGGATCACGTATTGCGGGTGACCAACACTTTTCTAAAACACCATGCACTGTTTTCGTTCCCCCCCCCCCCC
>LUCM01011631.1:0-69778 GCA_008360955.1 Fasciolopsis buskii | reverse complement strand
AGTTGAACAAGAATGAAGAGATGGGACACCCTTGTCGAACGCCGCCAATAGTTTCGAATGAACGTGACAGTTCACCGTATACCCTAACGCGACCATCAGTATGCAAGTACAATGCTCGCAACAGGTTCACGAACTTTGTTGGCATACCCTTCCGGTGGAGAGCACTGAGTATTGCCGGTCGATCCACGGAGTCGAAAGCACCTTTCAACTCTAGAAAGACTACGATCGTAGGGCAGCGGTGCGCGTGGCGCGTGGCGCGTTTCGAGTATCTGCTGAAGAGTGAATATTTGGTCGATGCAACCTCGACCTGGCCGAAATCCGGCCTGTTGTTTGCGAATATCACTCTCGCGAATCGATGTCAAACGGCACAGCATTATCGAAGCTAACACCTTAGTAACTATCGGAATTAAACTAATCCCACGATGATTGCTTCAGTCACTCCGTGTACCCTTCTTGAAGATGGGTATAACCAGTGACTGACCCCACGATAGCGGGATACGCTCCCCGTTCCAAATATCGCGAAGCAAGGAGGTAAGTGATTTCATCAGCACCTCTACACCCAATTTGAAAAGAACTGGCGGAAGGTCGTCGGGACCGGTAGCTTTTCCCTTCTTCAGAAACCGAATTTTCGACTGAACTTCCACTTCCGTTGGGGGATCAAGTGACACCTCCCAAGGATTCACAGCTCCAGGCGTCGGACTAAATACGATAGCGTATGGCCGGCTAAACTGATCCCTGAAATGCTCTGCCCAACGGTCCAGTTATTCCTGTCTACCATGGATGAGCTCTCCATTCTTATCGCACACGACTTCACTAACCGAAGTTCGCCGCCCACCGCTGTCGCGTATAAGCTTAAACAATCTTTGACTGTTACCTGAAGCGGACGCCACTTCCATCTCTTCGGCTACCTTAACCCAACAGTTTTCGCGGTCATTCCTAAGGCTTATGGTCAACTGATGATGCAACTGCCGACGCATCTTATTCATTTCCTTGCAGTTAGGCAACTCGCGTTTTTGCTCCATCAGAATTAGCGACGCTTGCGAGATCCAGTGTTTTTGATGAACACTAGATCTAAGACCACAGGCGAAATCTGCTGCCAAATGCATAGCTTGCTTAATTTGATCCCTCTGGTCGTCTACATTGCTACTGGTCGCAGTTCTTAGTTCCTCAGACAGTTTCTGTTCGTAGCTGTTGCGAATAGCCGAATCAGACAAACGTTCGACAGCTGCAGCAAAAATCGCATTAAAACTAACCCATAGACTGATTCGACGTACTTGGTCCAGTATGATCTACAGTTCTGGACAGAACCGTGCCAACGGTAGCCACCTGTGATATGGTCAATCTGACTCAGTGTACCTGTCGAGTTAGAGCGCCATGTCGCTGTGCGACGCAAACTGTGTCGGAAATTCGTACTAGATAGGAATAAATGATTATCTGCACAGAATTGGAGAAATCTTTCTCCTTTGTCTGTTCGCTGTGCAGGCAAGGCGCATCGCCCACCTAAACAGGACTCCGATGTACTCAGTTTGCCAACTTGTGCATTAAAGTAACCTCCCAACACTACAATGTCAGAGCGTTTGCTCTTCCGAACAAGAGTGACGAGGTTATCGTAAAATTCGTCTTTCTCCATATCAATGCTGCAGTCTGTGGGAGCGTATGCCGAGATAACAAATAAACTGCGCTTAACACTACTATCCTTTCGGACGCCAACTGATCCCTGAAGTCTCATGGCACACAAGCGACTGTTGACTGAGATCCAATCTAAAAGGGCCGCTTCAGCCTTCTCACTCAAGACTATTCCTACACCACATTGACCCACAGCTTGAGCTGCTTCGTCTCCTGAAGTGCGAGGACTATATCTTGACGAGACGTTTGGCGAAGTTAGCTGAATTGCTCTACTCGAATCCTGAATTCGTGTTTCACTCACACAGCAGACATCAATCGAAAGTGAGTCCACTGTCAGAGCCAAACATGTAACTTTGCGGAAAAGTCAGCGTCCAGTGAGGCTTGACTTGCTATTTCATGCTGAACGATGATAATGACGGTAAACGGTTGCCAACCCAGTTCTCGTAAAGCCGGTCAAGACAAAATCTGCGATGAATTCGCACGTCCTTGGCTGTCAGCCACCCTGGGGCTTCCTTTGAAGTTCATTTGAGATCGTCAAACGGCGGCAATGTAATGCGTTCAGATTATGGAAAAACTAGAACTTACCATTTCTGGGGTAGGAAAAGGCGTTCCCTTATTCATCTGCTTGACCTCTAAAATCATATTCACCAAGATCTATCAGTGGATCAGTTCCAATGGTTTAGGGTGATGGGCTTTATATTAAAATGCACTATGTCGTATCCTACTCAGACACATATATCAGAAAATCCACGTTATTCTGCAGTTTCCCGAATCTGGTTTTGGACGAAAGTTGCTTAGTTGCCTGAACTGCTCGGTTTGCTGCAATAGATCTGTTGTTGCGACATGCAAAGCGGCTGCTTCACCTGTGACTAAGGCGGAAATTCAATGCGAGACAATGATTCAGTTGGCTACTATGGACAGAATTAATAACTCTACTTATACTATCACGCCTCAAACATATCTGGAGTTGCAGTCTGATAGGTTGGGAAAATCATCTATTTTTAAGACCAGAGCAAGTTGCAGTGTGAAGGCAGGAAAGATAAATGTGGATTGGAATAATCAAGACAATACTGGTCTTTGTTGAGATATAAAAACATAACTATATTTGCGAAGTCTACCAGAAATTTTTCAAATTCAGAATATAATGCTTTATATGGAAAATAAAATACAGATTTACGATCTGTAAAGTCCCTTGAAGCAAATGCTTCGTGTACTTCAAGAGGTGAATATGCAGAGGTTATCTAATAACTGTAGAACGGAGTATATTGCTCCGTCGATCGTCACAAAGTTTGTGAACTTCCACAAGAGAAAACAGGTGCATATTGTGATGGTACACAAAATTAGGAAAAAACAAGTTTCCTTGAATTCTCATAACATTGATGGGGTAACTATCGGAATCACTTTTGGTTCTCAGTGTGTGAAATACTATGCCGCGTTTTTGAAGAACGAAAGCCTACGCCCCAAAAGGTAGCTCATTTTAAGTGCCGAAGTTCTCTGGCTCAACCTAATAGGCATAATACATGCACCATAGGCCAATTCAACAGTAGTAATGGTGAGTGAATCGAGAAACTGTTAAATTCTTTCTTCAGCATATCACGAAACCTAACACGCGATCCAAAAAGGTAGAACTATGTTGGAAGGATATTGTGAGCTGTCAGATTGGATTGGATAGTGTGAGTAATGCTGGCTCACACGATTACTGGGATTCGGCCCACACAGCTTTTCACTTTGTGTTTTCCCTTTCAGACTGTGAAGTTTGTGAATACCATTAAAGAGCATTGTCTCGCGGTCGGCATATTATGCTATTTTATATTTTGAAAGATATTTGGCGAAAGAATGATATATCAGACAGTTAACCTTTGATTGTGCAAGCAAGGAAACTGTTCCACAGAAGCTTGTGATTTGTAGCACTGGTCAATCAGTAAAGTAATTATCAAAGTTTCAGGTACGGCTGAATGAAGTTAAGTGCATTAACGCTGCCTAAAATCTAGAATGAGGGAGAATAATGTCATTAGGATTAGCCGTGACATAAAGTGGACTGAGAGGGGCAATAATTAGACCGAATGTAGTCAGTTACGTTAAATGATGTGACATTATTTTCAAGTGTTTTAAGACCCTTAGCATGCAGATTGTAGGTCAGGACTTGGCCGCTATTTATTTGGGTGTACATACCACCGAATATAATAGCTATCATTCACTCCGGCGTTGATTAAATGAATCCGATGACGCTGAGTTAAGATATACCTACATTCTTTTAGAACCAGGTATCATCGGATAAACTAGCTTTCTCAGGATTTAACCATATCGACACCTGATAGAGATCCGAACAGTCTGAGGTGCACACAGTTTGTCTACCTGCGCTGCAATCCTGTATCACGGTGAATTCGTCATGTTTTTGCGGGCTTTATTATGGCTTCCGTTTGCCGTTAAAAAGGATTGAAACTTTCGCTGATTAAAGGCCTTGTTGGTCCTCGTACTGGAATGAAATCACGTATCTCAGTGGTCTAAACAATTCGGAAAGATCACTCGTGTTGACTGGCGGATAGCTCTCAAATGCGCACATTTCGGCATTATTGAAGGCCTGTTAACGAAAGTGTCAGATTCGTCCCTTATGCTTCTATCACCGTTTCACGTACGCACTTGTGTCATCTGCATGCTAGAATCGTGTCTGCGCTCGGATTTTGCAGATTCACTCGAGTCGATAGATACCGTTTTCAATAAGATTAATAAACTCATATAATATATAAACTCATTCTGTTCTGTCAAGTCAGAAGTTATTTATACGTACTCACTAAGTGGAGTTGATTGTCTCGTAACACTGTCATCCAAAGTTTCCCCGTCATACCAGTTTGATCCTAACGGACTTATACACAGCCATTTTTAGTTCATAACAACAGCACGATTTCTCTGATTCTCTTTTAGCATATTTTGTTGTACTTTTTGAGGATAGACTGCATATTATTGCATGGAATTTTGAGCACGCATCAACCCTAGCAATGACTGTGATTGATTTGACAGACATATGCCTTTTGCCCACTGGAGGTAACTCCATCTTAGATAGAGTTGTCACCAATCATCCCCGAGTTTCTTTTCTTGAAACTACGTGCACCGATCTCAACTGACTATCATTATCTGCGTCTGTTAACGACTAAAGTACACCCTAGGCCAGCTTCCTATTTCTTCAAGCAAACAAATCGAATCCAAATTAGCCTCCGCGATTTTGCCCACAACCACCTTACTCTTCCTCAAAATTCTCTTCCATGCTCATCTGCTTGTTTCTCTATTGAACCGTTCTTTAATGACAATGTCAAACTTTTCACTGAAACGGCCAATACGATTTTTCTTACCTGCTGACTCCTCGAAAATCTATTCGTTTCAAATGACCGTATTTCCCTAGATAATGAAATCTGTTAGTAGTCGCGAGGAGCACTTTTACAGGGCCATCCCAATAAAAGCTGAAATTATCACAGTTGTCGACCCTGACAGTCTGTCTGCAGACCTTTCAAGGTATAGTGCCGTGAATCTGACTGATTCACATCATTAGAATTGTTTTCTACCCCTAAATGCCACAGGTCTGTCTCATCCCAAAATCTATCAGCTCTACTGCTTTATCTAATTGCTTTGACTTCAATAACTTAGTATCTTCAGGTCTTAAACTGACAGAGCGCGTCGTGATTGAGTACTTACGTTCTTCTATGAATCCTCCTGGCGACCCCATTCAGTTCGCTTGCAAAACGAATAGTTCCTCCTTTGTTCAACGCATTTGTATGCCCCGAGTGGCGTCGGTGGAATCTACGTTAAATCTTCTTCGACTACTCATTTTCATTCGATTCGATCCCACGGCCTCTTTTACTTCAAAAGCGGAAACAATTAATTGTCCTAGGCCACTATGAGCCTGGGTTTCTGACTACTTTAATAACGGAATCCGGTGCTTACGACTGAGTGACAAAACATCAAAACCGTCGGCTCAGGCGTGCTTCAGGATACTGTTCTTTTGCAGTATCCCTTCCCCACCAACAACTGGCTACCCTGTTATCTGTTCAATTATGCTGTTGACGTCGCCAACCATCAAGCCCTTTCTAGTATTGACTCGCAAAGCTTTTCTAACATCTGTCTGGAAAGGTTTTGGGAACGTCGCTTTAAATGACAACATATATCTACATTTTGCGAACGTCTATTTCGCTGTCTTTCGGTATCCTAGACATCGTGACCGTCAATGAATCAGGAACAGCTGCCAGTGTTGCTTTTTGAAATATCCAGAGGTCATTGTTGGTAAAATTATGAAGTTGACTTCTCACATTTCCACTTGTGTGAAGAATCCTCGAGGATTATCATTTAAAATCAGAAAGCTTCATCAGTATAAGATGAAACAAAAACCATCTACCATTTTATATACTAGTGCGTTTTTCCAATCATCTTTTAATTTTCTGCTATTATTTTGCAGGCTTTTTTAACATCGACTTCGCCGGAAACTGAAAATTACTATCCTTGTGTTATCCACATCACTAAGCGCATTCTTCATCAGACTATGCGATCACCATTTGATTGTAAATAAAATGTTGGCTCACGAAATATCTTCACATCCTACACATCAGCCACACAACAATCGTTCAAAGTGTCGCCGTCAGATATCAACAAGATCAGCTTTTTGTCCCATACCATCTAATATTACTAGCTACGGGGATTCTTACTCTTCCATTTTTAGCTTACATGTTGATCATGTTTCAACCGACTTCCTGAGAAACCCATCTTAAATGCTTGCATCAATCCTCGACCAGTTTTTCTTTATTCTTCATTTTCACAAGATGATAAGTTTATGTATTTTCTTATTTTCACCACGATTTCTTGACTAAGATGCTACATTCTGTACGCAAAAGGTATATGCAACGCAATACACTACTACACAAAGTGCATATGGATCCGTTTGGATTGAGTATTTTATCACAACACGCAACAGAACATAAACCGATTCCATCGAGTGTATCGACGAAAAACTCAAGGATCTGACTGATTAAAGACTCCACATGTATTTGTTTCAGAATGTGTCATGTTTCCTAATGATCTCATTTCCCACCAAGTATCTCACCACACACCGCTGAGTTTGTTGGTTTCCACTCTAGTGAGTCATCGGGTCTCGTACGTAGATGCAGTCAGTAGTTTTGTATGCTCTTTTCTTCCCATGACACCATCGTAAACATCAAGAAAGAAAATAGACTTTACCGGGAGCAGGTTGTTTCCCGCGGACAATATGTCACATGGCGCATTAAGCAATTTCGACTAACAATAAAATCTGCTGAATTTTCTTGAGTCTGGTTTCTGATGACCATTTTGATGTATAAACAAAAAAGACCAGATTTGCTCAATCGATATGAATTTATTTCAACTAACAGGACGGTTTTGAAGAGAATGTCGGAAATGAATAAACCAGACGGAAATACCACCAATTTTTTAACATGCTAGAGAATTGTCCAATTCAAGGGGATCGCCTGGAGATGACTGTGCCGTGTGTCGATAACTTTGATGGCCTCTTAGAAGAAACTTCACTAGGGGCAACATTTTCCTGAATCACATTTGCTGCTGTTCTGCACGTGAATGTAGTTCAATGTTTTCTTGTATCGTTGACGTGTTATCCGGTGAGTAAATGAATTTGGATGCAAAGGAACAAAGACATTTGTTCATTTATGTGGTTCATGATTATGGAAAGGTTAGGTAGTTTGAAGAAATAGGAGGACGAATGGATAAGATCACATAAATGACATACACTCTCTTCAAAGAATCAAATGGATTGTAACGTGGAACTAGTGGATTTGTCGTCTCCATGTAATCCAGACTGGAAAAAAAGCAAAAACATCGTTTGAGCATTTTGATATGCTTGACGATACAGTTAAACGAAGCTAGGCAGGGAGAATTAGCGGAATTCGCATGTAGCTGACACCTGGTTGTTTGCTCATCTGAACTCATTTCATGCATCTAGGCATCTCATGAACTTGTACGAAAAAAAGTTGGTCCAAATGATCAGTAAGAACAATGATCACCAGATGAAAATGGTTGCAGCTTACTTTGCAGCGAATATTTCACGAATGCAATTTCGAAACCCACGGTAACATTTGCATGCATATGCGAATTACAATGTAAGAAGGAACGAATGCTTAAACTCATGTGTTCTTAGTATCATTCCGGTCCCACTTATTAGCATTCTTAGTCCCAAATGAGCCACTGTTTTCTGACCCTTTGACTGGTTACTCCTTGGTTCTATTCGGGCCCCGAGCAGTGATTACGACTTGTTGACATTGCAGCCCTTGGACCACATTACCACGGTCCGGTATAGCAATCAAGTAAGCCTGATGTGTATACTCACAATAAGACTGACGAATCCAAAAGCTTAGGAGGTAGAAACTGTGTTACAACTTCTTCATCATGTGAAATTTCATTTTATTTAATTGCCTGAAAATCAAAATTCATTTGGTTTCCGCTTCCTGTATACGTCTATTCAAAATGCCAGTCCCGGCGAACAGATGGTCCCTTCAGAAATCTTCACTGGTTGAGATCGTTTTATTAATTGCCAAACAAAACCATTTTGCAGTTGATTTTGGTTTTGTGAATTTCTTAATTTTTTGGAATAAAATATTTCAAGTATCTCAACTGGCAACTGAGGTTGATCAGGCGAACAACACCCAAAGGTTTGGACGCAAATGTTTCGATTAGGTTTATTCTTATTGATGGTGTACAACCTAAAATACATAGCAGATCCTATCTCACAATTATGCCCAATATCGCTTAATAAACAGTAGAGATAAAATTTGTATTAGGGAAAGTACTGTCTTTCGTCTTGTGCAGATCACAAAAGAATCCAGTGTACGTTATTCCACAAAACCATGTTTGCGGCGTCTGAAGTTTGCTACAACTAGCAGGTGAGCTCGGAATTATTGTCAACTATCCAGCTGTCTCAACCAACTTATCTTTAAATGATTGATATTTTATCCACATTTTATCAATGACTACTTTTTTCTGTTTGCAAGAAGCGAAGTTCAACCAAAATGCTAGTTAGCGGAAATAAGCTTGCGCCCTGAATGGCCTTGATAAAGTAGCTACAACGTCAGCAAACAGCTCTACAACCGCCATAGTGTAAATATGGTACACTGCTATAAAAGGTTATAGATACTTGACTCCTTTTAAGTCACTGTACGACGGAATAGAAGCACAAACCGCATCTAATAATAATGAGGAGTAATGAAAATACTATTTCGAGTGATCATGGAGACTTTGGCATGATATACTGGTTAATGAGCAACAACTGATTTGCGAAAATATTACATATATATATATATATATACATGAATATTTTAGAGGTTAGAAGGCGCATACTTAGTTGTAACCCTTACTGTGACGTTTTGATTCAGACAGAGACTGGCTGTCAAACGTGAATGAGTGATTGAATGGGATCCCTAGCTCCGTTCGTTTTGGTGCACTGTCCGTCTAATGGTATAAATAATAATTAACCATAAAAAGCCAACTGTGTTTTGTGATTCCTCCTTACCCGTTTTGTGATTTTTTGGGTGTTTTCGATTTATTTTTAGCAGCTTTCGTGCCACTAATCTGGTTCTGAGCCACATCTCTCAGCGTCTTCAACCAGCGACATTTCTCATCTCCCACGTCCCAACCAGGAAGGCGGGGAGTATCAACCGAGGCCAAAATTGAAGCCAACATCTTTATATCTCTATGGCAAACCGTGAACTGGCTGCCACGTCGTTTCTTTCAGCTTAGACCAGCACATGCAAAACGAGCACGAAAACGTTGACGATGGGCAGGTCTACGAAATACTTGTCCAAGCCACTGAAGACAACAAAGAGCTAATACCTCAGTTAGAGCTTGATTGTCTACACCCTACACACGATGAATGCTGGCCTTTGGAAGATAAATAAGTTCTTAAACAGCTGTCCGAGGGTGAGGATTTCATTGACGCATCAACGGCCAGTGCGAAACTCATGCCTCTTCCTCAAGGGTTTACCTTTCAGTCCTGTTGTGCAAATTGCGAAGAATGACAGAGGAAATTAGCTTTGACGCTACTGGAATCAGGCCAATTAATCAATGGCTAAAGCAGCCACTCACTACCATCATCATCATCATTCAGCATGAAATAGCAAGTCAAGCCTCACTGGCCGCTGACTTTTCCGCACAATTACATGTTGTTATAATAAGAGTAAATTATCGTAGAGGAATAGGGAGTGGACCTAAACAAGTAGGAAAAGAAAACATGCTGTTGTAGCCAACACACAGAATACAGTCTAACTGTGCAAACACCCTCTTTCAATCATTCTGATTCGGTAGAAAATGGTAACACGATCGCCACTTTTCACGGTTCACTGCCATATCCTTCACTGTCCCTTGCCAGCTAGTAGACGAGTCTTTCGAACTCCAACCACAAAGAAGTGAGACATCTACTTCACCTAAGTTCGATGTACACTTTCTCATTCCACGTTGTCACGTTATCAGTCAACCTTCACATGGCTTCCTTCACTCCGTGTGAGGAATGCGGAATAGGGCACGGTTTGGTAGACGAGTGTTTGCCATAAGCAGCACATGACCCAACCAACATATGCTGAGGTAAGGTATTCTCAGAATTGGCACCTAGCACTAGATTCCTCTCCTGCATATTGTGCACACAGCCACTCCATCTAATCCTAGCCATAATACGTAGATATCGATGGTTGAAAGACTTTGAAGATTGAACACTGCCCACACGCATACTCCAAGTCTCGAAGCTGTACAGAGAACTGAGTCGAAAGCAAATTTCAATTCCAGAAGGAATACGATCTTAAGGTGGTGGTGTGTGGCGAATTTCAGTAACTGCCGAAGAGTGAATATCTGGTCGATGCAACCTCGACCTGAACGAAATACATCCTGCTCTTCGATAATGTTGCTCTGTGAACCGGTGACAAACGACGTAGCATTATCGAAGGAAACACAGTCAATGATTTACTCCACTATGACCGAATACGCTTCTTGTTCCAAATATCACGAAGCAATGAAGGTAATTGGTTTCATCGGGTTTTCTCCACCCAGTTTGAAAAGAACGTTATGGAGGTCGTCGGGACCAGCCGTTCTCCTCTTCTTCAGAAGTCGAATACTCAATCCTAATATCACATCCACTGAGGATTCAGTAGACACCTCCCAGGAATTTGCAGCTGCAGACGTTGGACTAAATACGTTAGCGTGTGGCCAGTTGAACTGATCCTTGAAATGTTCTGCCCAACGGTCCAGCCTTTGTTGTTTACCATGGATGAGCTCTCTATTCCTATCGCACACAATTCCACTAACCGAAGTTCGCCACCTGCCGATGTCACGCAAAAGCTTAAACAATCTTTGACTGTTACCTGAAGCGGCCGCTTCCTCCATCTCTTCGGCTACCTCAACCCACCATCTTTCGCGGTCATTCTTAAAGCTTATGGTCAACTGACGCTGCGACTGTCGACGCATCTTATTCACTGCTTTGCAGTTAGGGAGCTGCCGTTTTTGCTCCATTAGACCCAGCGACCCTTGTGAGATCCAGTGTCTTTGATGAACGCTAGATATAGGATCACAGGCGAAATCTGCTGTCAAATGTATAGCCTGCTTAATTTGATCCCACTGCTCGTCTACATTGTTGCTCGTCGCAGTTCTTAGTTCCTCGGATAGTTTCTGTCCACAGCTTTTGTGAACAACCAAATCACATAGACGTTCGACGGCCAGTCGCGTTTGTGGCCTCAGTCCAATGCAGTTGAGCTGCAGCAAAAGTCGCCTTGAAACTAACGCATGGTCCGATTCGACGTACGTGGTCCACTTTGATCTACAACATCGATTAGAATCGCGCCAACGGTAGCTTATTGCAATATGGTCAATGTGACTCAGAGTACCTGTCGAGTTAGAGCGCCATGTCTCTGTGCGACGCGAACTGTGTCGGAAATTGGTACCCGAAAGAAATTGGTTATTGTCCCCACAGAATTGGAGAAATCTTCCCCCGTCATTTGTTCGGTGAGCAGGCAATGTACCGCCCACCTAAACAGGCTTTCGATACGCTCAGTTTTACAACTTATGCATTAAAACCATCTGTTACCATCACAATGTCGGAGCCTCTGCTCTTCCGATTAAGATTGACGAGGTCACCATAAAACTTTTTTTTTTGCATGTCAGTGCTGCAGTCTGTTGGGGCGTACGCCGATATAATAAATAAACTGCGCCTAACACTACTATCCTTCCGGATGCCGACTGATCCCTACAGTCCCACGGCGCACAAGCGACTGTTGACTAGCATCCAGTCTAGGAGGACTGCTTCAGCCTTCTCAATTAAGACTGTTCCTACACCGCGTTGACCCACGGCTTGAGCTGCTTCGTCTCCTGAAGTGCGAAGGAAATATCTTGACGAGTCGTTTGACACAGTTAGCTGAACTACTCTACTCAAATCCTGAGTTCGTGTTTGACTCACGCAGCAGACATCAATCGAGAGTGAGTCTTACGTTAGAGCGAAACACGTCTGTTGGCCGGCCTGCGTGAGAGTGCACACATTGAAAGAACCAAGATTCAGAGGCTGACTAAGTTTGAGAAGATTTCAGTCAGAAAACTGAAAACCACTTACTGCACTTTCTGTCAGTGAACCGTTGCGAGTATCGGGCGTGTTATCAGTGGGGACAATATGTGTAGGCAAAGGGGCCAAGGAAATGGGGTTGGAGACAGAAGAGACAGGTTGAATAAATGAGCAGGAACTCTGAGCAGTCACTGTGCAAGCCCTTCATTTAACAAGGGACGACGTTCGACTCTCCCGTAGAGGAGGAGACTTTCTCGGAGTACCAGATATTCGAGAACAAAATAGGAACTTCTCTGACCATTCCTTCCTCTTTGAACAGAGCTTGGGAAAGCCCATCGGACCCCGGCGTTTTATGACCTGCTAAAGACCGGGGCTTCCTGAGGATCTTGGCGTCAGTTGTTGGATCCGTCTCAACAGGCCGCCAGAAACTTGCCGGAATAGCTGTGGCAGGCGCTGACGTCAAGGGCCAGCTAAACTAAGCTGAAATTGATCGGCCCATCGTTCAAGACGGTGCTGCAGTTTTCCGATAGGCAAAAATCGTAATTTTTTAATTGCTTCGGGGATCAGACAATTTGGCCAAAGGATTTGGGCTACGTTGCCTCCAATACACATCATTCTTCGGTTTAGGATATCCGGTTGCATCGTAACCCATGGATAATCTATAGGGTACGATGGATCACTGACGACCTGCGAGAAGAACCAGTTTATGTTATGGACCGTATTTTCTTCATGCATTACTTTCTGGCTATTCCATGGTTCATATTAGTTTTGCACTCAGATGCGTGTGAAACCAATAGATACATGACCATTCAGATACATCGGATTTCGGTGTAAATTGACGACCGAATGAAAATATAAAATATTTTTGCCAAGACCCAGGTATTTTGTACGAATCATTCCTAATATGTTCTGCATACGCTGACCGTTTTTATCATTGTTATTCTGAATTTTCTCAGTCTTGTTTACTGGATCTGACGTAAATTCGTTTAGCTGTTGTGCTACGCTTACCGTGGAATTTAATGTCTTACAGTAGTCCTTCATCAGTCGTAAAATCTATGATGGTCTGAAATAGTCAGAATGGTAGCCAGGAATCTTTTAACAAAGAGACATTGTATTTTCTACAAGATAAAAGACAACGACTGCATGATTCTTTTGGCTTCAGTACCAGTTGTTGGTGATTCGTGCACGATAAATCAGGAACTCACCTAAAATGACAAAAAATCAGTAACCATAACTTTGTTGGCCACCGCCCGTTGGATCAAAATCGATCGCCGAGCCAAGTCCCATTGTTTGATCCATCGGAAAATCTCCGCCTGTTGGAGTTCCGATGACAGCATTCGCTGTTTTATTGTCCGTTTGGTCTTTACTCACGAGTGCCTATTCCGACGGGGAGATAAGAGATTTTGGGAAAAAGTTACAAAAACGTGAATAATATAATTCGGCAGAAAGAATGCATTTATTAGGATGTGAAAGAAATGCAGTTATGGTTGTTGTAGCAGACACCTTTGATTTGTCCAGCATCTTTTGCGTATCACGTTAATCGGCTACTGTTTGTTTAGCTAATTGTTCCCAATCTGTCTTCTATCGCGTTTACAGATTTGGTAAGAATCAATTGGCTTTTTCGGAGTTGCCAACATGCTAACGAAGCCGCACGTAAATCCAAATCGAACTCCTCTTTTGTTAGCATTCAATGGTAAGTTTAACTGCCATCGGCTGGATTCAATCCTAAATGTAAAGTTGCATCCAAGTTGTGAACTTCTTCGCGATCCACTTATTGTCTTTATCTTGAAATTATTGTTCACATTCTTCTCACAAGTGGAGTAATCGGATGCGGCACTGTGCCTTGGTGACCAAGCTCAATATGGTGTTCCATTTTATCCTGAATTAAGCTGTCCCATTTTAACAAGACATCCGCCTAAATAGCCTACGCTTTGGCTGACGTATTAATAGGAGCTGTTCTGAGCTGAACAATAGCGGACTCGTGCAAATGTTTGGAACTAGATAACAGTTTTTAGCGTACAATATGCGCAGTCTGCACCGTCTCTAATAAACACAGCGTGATTACCGATCGTTTTTAGTGACGCATGTTTTCCGGCAGCCGGATAACAAATCGTGTTTGGATTCCACCACAAATAGCGGATTATTTTCCTGGGGGGGGGGGGAATGTACTGCAAACGACTGTCTGCAAACCTTTCACCGTAGTGTGTGCATCGTGCAAATCGAACTTCCAGGAGTTAGAAGCCATTGATCCATTGTTACAATATCCAATGGCCTTCAACTCATTTTCGTATCTCGTAGAAAACATACTGACATTTTTGAGTTCTTTCTTGTGCCATCGCTAAGTAAGTGACTAAATTTGAACAGATTGGTTTTAAAATGAAAACACAAACGAGCAAAAGATGCTTCGCTGGTTAAACTACATGGTGTCCTTTTATTTCACAGAAGCGTTGGCTTACTCTGTACGATTTTGACGTGGCCACAACTGGCACTGATTCTAATTGTTGAATTAGGGTTTGCTGCAGCGAATTATTATGAATCAAGGTCATCAAATCGTTTTCGCTGGATATTGAACGTCTCATCTCCAGACCTATGAGTTGAAAAGCACTTTAGTTTGCTCACCTGTTTTTTCAGAATGTAAGTCCATTGGCCATGTGATCCTACTATAAATGGCGATTTCGCATAACCCAAGAATACCCTTCATTTGTCCCTTATTTTGATTCTTAAATAGTTTCCTTATTCACACATTACCATGGCTAATAGTACGACTTTGCTAGCCGTCGGTATTAAAACTACGTGTTTTAGGATTGTGTTTTTAGTTTTTCTCAAGTAGCAACTTACACTAGGTGAATACTCCCCTTTGAATGGACGATGATTACTGCTGCTTCCATATATATATATATATATATATATATATATATGTAATTAGAAAGTTTCAAGTAGCACTTTTGGGAAACGCAGAAACAGTCAAGTATGTAATTATCTGCCGATTAGACTCTGCTAGTGAACAAGGCTGCACTATGCTCTCATATTGGACCACCTAAAACTATTTCACAACAAAATCTATCGCTTTGGTTTTTTCGTACTTGCTCTGAAGGCCTTTACCCGGCGGACAAACAAAATGAAACATCAAACGAAGAACTTAGCTTCTAAATCGGCAATATTGCATTTAGTTTGGTCCTGTCATGATTTATGGGAACAAGCATTTACGAGTGTTAACTTGTCAACCACGATTTCAATTTTACTCTCTTTTCGCCAGCCGAATATTTATTCCAACTGTTAGGTCTAAAACAATTCACCATGTTAGTTAACACCTGATAACGGGCATTGAGGCTATATTAGGTGCAAAAGTTAAAACAGGGGCGTCCCACAATTCTTTCACTCACTTTCGCCTCTTCACGACCGGGGGGATTTCGTAGTAACAGGGTTAACGGGCTGTATGCCAGACAAACTATTGCAATCGTCCAAAGCATCCTGCATTTTGATGGGATGAGACAAAAAGTTACATCTTTTCTCAAACTGAAGTTGGGATTTAACAGCAAAAGTGACCGCATTTATTCTCAGAACGCTGCAAAGTTCAGCCAGTGAGAAATCTGTTTGTAACATACAGACATCCGACTAGTCATGGAAACTGGATGACCACTGTCCTTGTGATGATAACACGGTCTGTCCAGCCTTGATTACAATTGTCAGAAGCCGCAGCATACGAACAAGGCCTTATGAGGACATCCAACATGTGATTTTGTAGTGAGATAATAGAAGCATCATACAGAGGGACCCATAACCTGAACACATTGCGTATGCATTATTCTGTGAGGTCATGTTAGTAAACAAGGAGCAAACCTAATGAATTCCTGCTTCTAGTAGGATCTGACAGAACAAGCAACGAAACGTGAAGACATGATTTTATTCCAGTTTCGAAACTGACATGATTTAACAATTTGTTATTAGTCTAGGAATGTTTTGCTCATGTAGAGAAAAGGTTTGTGAGTTTCTGTGCCCCGTGAATAGGATTCTTACAGTCACCTTTATAAGCATGTCTCATGTTTGCCCAACGGCAGATATACACTTATATATTTACATTCAAGATCCATCGCTACGGCATGTCAGTAGCAGAACATCCGCCCCATAAACGGTTCGTTTCTGACTGTTGGTATCGAATTTAAGATGAGCGTTGCTCAAATCACTTACGATTCTGATTAAAAGCAAGTTAATCTATCAGCAACACTGAGCCTTCGATAACTGATAGACGGACAGAAATTATCTCACAAGGCTTAAACTTCGTATAATGTGATGCCAATTTCCAGGTAACCTTTGAAACTTACCAATTGAAACCAACGGTTTGAACCATTGAACCACTGATAATAGGTCCTGAAATAAAAGGAATAAATTGGATTTTCTGTCCATAAAGTGATTTATTTTTCCTAAATCTGAATTATTGGTAACAAGTAAATAGAATGCATGGAATTTGACAAACTCCCTTTGGTAACGATGCTGATCAAGTTCACATGAAATGGTCCATGACGAGGAACGTAATGGGACGGCATAAATAGTCGAGGGACTCGTTGGGAATGCACACGTATTCTTATAGTGGTAGCATCGAAGTTGGATGCAGGTTTGGATTAGACAAACTACTTTTCACAGCCCGGAATGGCAGAGTGATCAAAATGCTGAGATCCGGATTAAGAAGGCAGTGCCCACAACCTTGTTGGTTGGAGATGCTGAGAGATAGGGCTAATAACCAAGTACACAATAGTAATCAAGCTCACTCGATTATCGGATCGCCATCTTCTCTGTACGCTTTTCACTAATGTTGAAGTCAGCAATGTTTATCCATCTCAAGTATTTAAATACTTAAGGTAAATTTTTGGGTCTCACATAATAGATGACTTTCTATTACGGAATTTGTGGATGTAGAAATTTCCTTCTTCGGCTAGAGTGACTTTAACGTCCCTCAGGGAAGATGGCTTGACAGCGGAATTAATTAAAGCTGCCGAAAGAAGGTTTGACGCTAATTCCAAAAGTAGGATTGTTGGTACGGACCCATTTCACAACGTCTGCGGACTCCATCTCGCAATTTAAGGAGCAAATCGATCCCTTAACATCTCAGTTGAACGTTGTACTCAAGCACAAATCAAAAACGTTCGCCGTCGCGTCTTAGACCATATATTAAATCCTATTGTTGGTATTACCAGAATTTTAGTACAGAAGTACGTCGAGGAAATTTCAAAGCAAATCGTGCGTTAAACGCTAAAGATCAGTCACTATTGATGACTGCTGCTATTTACTCTGAACCTGGTTGCCTATTCTACCTTTTTGGCCAGTCTAATTTCACGTGGTTTTTCTAATTGACATCGGCGTCCAGAAAAGTATGGGCCTTGTTCACCCCGGCCAACATCTTCCGCGTCCCACCACCCTCGCTGTAGAAGCAGCCAACGGTTCCTCCATAAAGACACGGTCAAAATCTGCTGAAACTTGATTTAGGTTTAATGCGATATTTTCCCTGGGTCTGTGTGATTGCTGCTGTTTCCACCCGATTCTCGAAATTCATTTTCTTCCGCTTGTGGCCTTGTAGTTGATGCAAAGCAGCACTACATTTCTGCAAGCACACAGCATATATGATTGTTCTTATTCTCCTGAAATCAGTCTGATGACACTCCAATTTTCTACCATTTTGGGCGAATTTCCTTCAAAAACTGTACCACAGATTGACTCAACTACAACACCACAAGACGTTCAATATCACGTTGTCACTAAAGGTCACCCAACAACAGAGCATCAACGTGGACTGCTACCCGAGAGAATTTCTGCAACCAAAGCAGAGTTGAACATATGCTGAGACTGGGAATAATTCGCCCATTAAGCAATTCATAGGCATCCCCACTTTACCTGATCGCACAAAGCAATGGCGACTGGCTCCCCTGTTGTGGTTGTTGTGCACTTAACATTGCAAGTGTATCTGACCGTTATCGGATCTCACATATTCACGATTTCTCCAACAGCCCGTGAAGTAAGAGAATTTTCTCAAAGCCCGATCTGGTTCAGGCCTATTACCACATCCCTGTAGCACAGGAGGACTTTCCAGAGACTGTCGTCATAACGCCATTTGGCCCATACTAATTTTTTCGCATGCCTTTTGCCTTGTGAAATGCAGCTTAAAAATTCTGGACAATCATTAGCCAACTGTATATTGGTGTCCACACTGCCAGTGTAGACGAACGCGAACATCGCGAGCATCTCCGCCCCGTCTTCCAACACTTCCAGGCGTAACGCATTTCTTTTAATATATCAAAGTGCATCTTTGGTGCTGCACCTATTGAATTCTTTGGAATTACCCTGACGATGAACGCATGTGACGGCTAGAGAGCACAGCCAATACTGTTCGTGACAACCCAGAACAACAGCCTTTCAACGGTCTTTGTTGTTTCTTGAATATCATTAACTATTACTGCTGATTCATATCCAATTGATCCGAGTCCCTTAAAAATGGATCACACAAGCTAAACGATCACTACAACCAGCCAAGGAAGCCTTATCTAAAGTGTCCGTCCTCGCACACGTAAAAACCGACGGCAAATACGCCCTCATTCTACAAGCAGATGCCTCTGCTGTAGCCGTCGGTGGCGAATTACAGAAAACAGTTAATGATCATTTTTCTCCCGGGATTTGCAATCTGCACAGCCCATGCATAGCCCATTTGAACGTGAACTTCTCGCAACATATCCTGCACTAAAACAGTTTCGGTACATGTTACAGGAACGACACAGATGACCGAAACTATGTCATCTCCACTAATCAGGAATTGCTAACATATGCTCTGACTTCCAACAGTGATATTTGTTCACTGAGAGAAGTTCGGCACCTCGACTACATCTACCATAGCACTACCGATATCAGGTACATGAAAGGATCTGATAATCTTGTATCAGATGCCCTGTCCCGTCCAGGTTTGTCTTAGATGTCTGTATCAACTTCATTCAGCTGGGAAGACATCGCAAAGAAAGAAGAAAGATGATGAGGAACGAATTTATCACCGGTCATCATCATCCTCTCTGTTGTCCAAAGATCTGCCACTACCTGCTGCTGATGGTCTCTTTGTTTTTAACATTTCTACAGCAAAACCCCCGACTTTTGTCCCTAGTTCTGAGCGCCGTTTGATCTATACACATGTATCCTCTCCATCTCTTCCCGGGGTGAGTGCTTCTATCAAACTTATCCCCGACCGCTATATATGGTTAATGCGAACAAGGGCATGCCTGCCTGAGTAAAATCCTGTATCCCGTGCCAACAAAGCAAAATCCACCGACATGTCCAATCCTATCCTTCGCGAATATCTGCTCATAACGGGCGCTATTCTCGCGCCCACCTAGACATCTTGGGCCCCTTGCCACTAGCCGAAGGCTACCGTATTCTCTTTACAAGTGTTGACCGTTTTACCCGATGGCCAGTGGCTGTCTCCATTACTGGCATATTCAGTGAGATGGTTTCCAAAGCCTTTCTACACCGCTGGATTCCTACGTTTCGTTTTTCTTCCGCAGTCACCCTCGATGGAGGCGCACAATTCCAATCTAAATCAGCCAAATTTTTTCACTCTGCTTGGATTTAAACAGATTCGCACTACCGCATACCACCCTTCATCTACTAGATTAGCAGATTTCATAGGGAATTAAATGCCTCTATCACCTCCAGCCCTCGTGGAATTAAATAGACAGGCGTCCTTCCATTGACCGTGTTGTGCATCCGCGCCAAGTTAAAAGAATTTGGAATTTGTTCAGCAGTTATGATAATAAGCATATACTTGAAGCTAATTGAAAAGTTTTCTTGTGATAGTATTGATTTTATTGGCTACTCATATATGAAAACACATGAGACCCTCCTACCCGTCCTAATCTTTGCCCCACTTCCACTCCAAAAAAATCTAACTACATGCACACATGTTTCTTTGTTACGATTCTGTGAAACTTCTGTTGCATCCCGCATACTCAGGCTCATTCCGCGTTATTTCCCGGTGCGACAAACACCTTGTCATTGACAGAAGTGATAACACAGATACTGAAAGTCTTGCACGGTTGAAAGCAACATTTCTTGATTCAGACTATATGATTGGACATTTTTTAACCAAATCACCCGTTTTTGTACCTGATTCTCTCTGGTCCCTTGAGAACGGCAACCAGAACACCTCACGGATATTTGATCCCTAACCTAGCACAACCACTCGTTTCGACAGAAAGAATTTGAAGCCCGTTCGTTTCGCAATCAGCTAGACGGATCCAAGCCTCTACACGCCCGCGATCGATGGTGTCGGAGTTCAGCATTGTAGGACGCGCTCTGAGGTCTAAGCCTGCTGGATATTCAAAATTCTGACCGAAGGCCAGCCTGGACAGCTGATTGACGGAATCACGTGACCTGGTCAAAGCGTGTAGGTGTAACTCACCGGTTGCATCGGCTTTCAGTTTTAAATTTTTGTCGCGCGGACACACGCCCCGTACGAATGCTTTGTGGTCTTTAGGCCGACCAAACTATCGCCGTTGCTAGTATGATTTGCGCACGATGCACTTCTGATAACTTGACTTCTTCGTCAGCCTTCGTTACTACTACATACTTCGTCATTGTGCATCTAAGGTGTGGTTGGGCAGGACGTCAAAAATCGAAATAAGCGCGGGACAATTGATCGATAGAATAGTTAATTGTGTTTATTATCGGTTTATCCCATTTGGGGTTATGTAATTTTCTTCGTGTGCCGCAACTCACCTGCAGCAAACCCCAGGCAAAAAGCTACGTCAGCAATGGCGTACACACTACCGTAAACTGCAACGTGACGCAGATCCACCAAATGTCCCATGAATGGCATCATAGAAGAGTCGACCATACCTGAAATTGTTAGAAAGTGAAATTTGACGATGCAAAGATAACTTCTGTTTTGTGCGATAAAGGAAAATTTGTCATCCGAACCATATTCCGTTAAGCGAGTAAGATCATAAAAATGAGAACATATGTCAATCACAAATCTGTTATCAAAAATCCCCAAGCAAGGTCACTGCTAGCGGTGAGATCAGCAATCATGCCGTTTAACTAAAAGGCAACTGAGGATTACCTAACAAACGAATTATAAAAAGAATAAAATTCAGAATCTAAAAATAAATAATGTTCTTAAGAACATTTTTGGGAAATACCAACACCTTCGGGTCGAAATCACTTTCATAAGGTTTTACTCAAAAAATGTTTCCTTACGTCCGGTTGAATCGATTTCTTTCTCACTATGACCACTACGTATGGATGCCAAAGTTGGGTGACATGAGTGAACTTGCAGGCACTTGAGATTTACCTTATTTCATTGTTCCCGAAAGCCCCTATGTTGATGCTGACGTTTAAATGTAATGAATCAATACACACATTCGAACGCACCTAGAACATCACGCATCACAAAATCTTTTTTCAATAAATGTCCTTCTCGCCTTCAACTGTTCGTTCTGATTTGGAGCCGTGTTGCTACCGTGTCTGGCAAAAGTTAACTCCGAATGTTACTATTTTAGATGCTTTCGTCAAAAAGAGTGCAGTTCACCACGTTTCACTCGAAGTCATCAAAATCGACTAAAAACCCGAAGTTACAGTCGTGAACTACCAAAGTGAATCGTCAGCTCTTGTAAATCAATCCCTGTTTATTGGTCCTACCGTTTTATGCATTCCGCTTTTTTTGAGAGGATGCTTTCATGTAATTGTTAGTTCTCTGATCTTTCCGTCATGTGCGTTGCAAACTGCAATATATTTTGCTTGTAATGGCTTATCCAGTTTGTATCACAGCAACAAATGTATCGACAACATGCTAGAAAGGAATTCATGATTCGCTGCATGTTTACCATAGTGCATCCAACCACAAAGCTCTTGACTGAGTCAGGGGACAGAATTTTCTGGGTTGCTCTAGTATGAGTTCTTGCCGACTGCAGATTAACCAGATAGAAAATATCATTCTGCTAGTGTATCTCAAAAGGATAGTATTTTGGGATGAAAATGAAACTTTAGACTGTTTGGCTAATAGAATGAGAAACATTTGCAGTCCAAAAGCAGTCCTTGGCAAGCGTGAGTAAATAAAAGAAGTGCTAATAAAAAATAGTCATTTAACATTGTTTACAGTTACACCTCAGGGAGCTCTTAACACTCTTCGTCCACATTATCCATGAAATATGATTACTGACATTCGTCGTAAATGATGCATGACAAAAATCACTGGCCCTCGGAACACCTTTCGAGATCCTCATGAGCCAGTGATATTAATGATTTAGTGACTGAAAAACATTTGCGTCCCACATCATATTTTAGGTTGAATGACTTTAAATCACCAAAGCATAATGCTAGATCCAAGGATAATTTGCTGTGCGAAATGACGATTCAACACATCACAGGATCTTTTGCACATACACTGCAGGCCAGATCAATATGAGCTATTGTACAGAATCGTCCAGAAACAGGTTTTCGTGTTACTATGGTGAACGTTTTAGGCCAGGCCTCCAAACAATCAGGATGGAAACGAATCAGTTATATGGCTCGTTTATCTTGAGGATCGAAACACTTGCGCGGTAAGAAAACATCCATAAACCTTGAGGAGAGGGGGAGCAGTAACAAAAACCTGTACCATCCATTCCAGCTATCCAGTTTTCTTTATTTTTCTATTTATTTAGTCGGCAGAAGTTCTTGGCTTGAACAACCCGTTTATTTTGCACCACGTTCCTCCTACAATTCCCTATATTTATCAGGCTAACGACTTCGTTATGCGAATGTTTATTCAGTAAGTATCCAAGCTATAGCATTACCGAGCATCACAATTAAAATTGGATGAACAAATTTATTCCGATTCAAAGGCTGCTGAAATCTCAATGACCATATGCCAGCCAGTGTTTCCAGATCAATCAGTCAGCACGTCGGATCACGGAACCATTTGAAAAATCCAGTCAATAATGCTGGAGAAAATCCAATGTATGACTCGAAAGCCACAAGTGGGCTAGTTTCAGCAGAGCTTAGTTTCCACACAGATGTTTGCGGTGGAACTGTGTCGCAAACCAATTCGGTCATCGAACAGAATGGTTGGCATACGTTCGTAGACCGGACCTGTGAACACTTTGGAACTCAACTGAGTATCGGTTACCTAATAATAATAATTGATGAAAAAAGCTCGGATTCATTAAATTCCACGAATATGTACGAGGGAGCATTTGCTCTTCAAATCAATTGAGTTAATTATTCTTAAGTACGTAGCTTCCTCAAAATGTCGTTGTGGGCAGTAATTGGGCTCGAATGATTGAAGTTCTTGGATATGCCTTGATTTGTTGATTCGTTTTAATGCATGAGTTTGAACTGACGCATTTTAATGGTTTTATGCGGGCTTTTGTATGGTCATTAGATGATTGCATGCAAAATCCCGTAAATCAGGCTGAATTTTGCATGTCCACTTATTAAACATCCTGGAAGGAAAAATACCTTGATGGCTTATAATTATTTTGTTCACCTCATCGGACTTCAAACGCGTGGACACATTGAAATAAAAAGCGCCGACCGGATGTTCGTCGACTCGAATATTTCGAATTCGCGTTGACGTTAACATATGTCGGTGAATCTCGTTGGTCAACCAAACTTCTCTCTGTCTTCAGCTTTGGAGACTTTTCATCCCAGTGCAGTGGTTTGGGATCAATAATTACTGAGTGAGGCGGTTTTTAACCGATACTCAGTTGAGTCCCAAAGTTTTCGCAGGTCCGGTCTACGTACGTATGCCAACCATTCTGTTCGATGACCGAATTGGTTTGCGACACAGTTCCACCGCAAACATCTGTGTGGAAACTAAGATCTGCTGAAACTAGCTCACTTGTGGCTTTCGAGTCATACATTGGATTTTTTGCAGCATTATTGATTGGGCTTTTGCTTGTCGTTTCCGTGACTCTAGAAAGAATAGTTTCATGAATCAGAATAACTGTGCTGGAGTTCACCCAAATATCACAGATGGGCACTTACCTATTGCAAACCCAAGTCCGAACATTGGTGCGATCAAATGCTCCAGTATTGTGGAAAAAGGAATCTGGAAATAGTAAGTGGGAGAAAGTTTTACATTATAATGCGAAGAAAATGCGCGCTGTTAGGTACAATAATTTTGCTGGTTGCTGTGTTCAGCCAGTGAAAAATGTTTTGCACTGCTGTTTATTCTGTCTGTACTTTCATATGATGTTTATGAGCATTCGAGGATTTATATTTGGGCAAACGCATTCAGGCATATGGCTGTTAAATTCATCAGATATGGAAGTCACATGGAGACGAAACTGGCAGGAGGAAGATGTGGCGTAGTTCGACGTTTTCCAGTTAGTTGCGAACGTTCATTTAAGTGAACTGATGTTTTATATTTTCCATAATTGTGATTAATGAAGCTGTGCACTCATCTTCGAGTATATTTTGTTTCTCTATTTTTGCTTTACTCATATTCTTCTCTGCATTCTAGCTTTTTGGCGAACCAATGAGTAACCTTGATGTTATTTAATGCCAGGATAACAATACTTCCATCGATTGTCTTTAGATAGCCATAAACATGCTCTCCAGGGTAGCTAATTTGGCCTTGTGGAAAGGTTTCGAAGGAACGGGATTTCTGTCAAAGTTATAAGACGTGAAGTACTTCGATAAAATGGAGCAATTTTTGACATATCAGTGATATGGATTTCCAGATTCAGATGCACCGGTTAGTATTCATTGGTTACAAAATTTTAACAAGTACACAATTTATTCCCCATTAATTTCCTCCTCAGGTTTTAAAAGTCACTCGGCAATGAGGTCCCAAAGCTGCAAAACGTGACACTTCATAACCGTTATAATTTAGAATGCAAAAGGCAGTCATCTATTGGCACTTACGGCAACTAGACAAACACCACAAATAATCATCCCCAGTCCAGCACTCACACCGAAACCGATTCGGTGCGCCAAAGGACCGAATATATTTGTCCCGATCAAGTAGGATATACTGCACGGTAAGAAAGCGATTCCTTGCTGCCAACCTTCAGCATGCATCTTCGACCACATCCACAGCGGCATTGACGGTTCAAGCATAGCAATTCCCATGTTTCCGAAAGTTATCGAACCTTATCCAGGGGGAAATGTTTTAGACAAGTTGACGAAGAGGTTTTCACGTTAACTTTAAAGTGAGCGATTTCACAAATGTGCAAACTGGATGAACCATTGAAAAGCCTCAGCTTGTGTTTCCCTTAAGCTGAGCTGCATCTATAACTGTACTCGCTTTTGCGTAGATATTTATGCAGACAAATGCTCCCACTCCCGGCCTTAATTTATTGCTACCATCGAGAAAGGAAACAAAAGACATTATAATTTAGAAATGAAAACCATTGTCAATTCCCAGGCGATATGTGCTCTTCATTTTTTAAGAAAACTTTCGCCTCGTAATCATTCTGATCTGTATGGTCAGTGACTTTGAGGGTTATCGAACTGCCAGTGGTATGCGTCGAGGAAAGAAAGTGCGACTTTGATGGACCACGATAGAAGACCCCTAGAAAAACTGGTTCAAAAGCTTCTCAAATGACGACAAGCTAAACTCACAAAATTACATAGATAAGAATCTAATTGAACGAAATATAAGCCAGCGATGATAAAGAAGAACTAAGTAAGATTTATGTAACGAGTAGATGGGTGCCCTAAGTTAGCAGTAATGAAAAAGTGAAAATACATTTTTAGAATGAAAACAACAATGTGTACTACTCAGCTTTGGACTGATACATTTTTATTGCATCAATAAAAACCCTTAGCTTTTTGAGTAGTTGGAACTCTTAGCTGAGTACAATACATGTCGTTAGTGGATTCTGAATACCGAATGGGTCAGCAAATGTCACTTTAATGCCTTGGTTATTCCGAGATAAAACATCTGCCACAGAATACACTTCAATGATAAGGAAATATATTAAACTAATAATATATTAAAATATGTCCACAGTCGGCCAGTGGTGAGCCATCATTCCGGTCCGAATGAGGCTCTTGGCGTTGACTGATGGATGCACAATACACGACTGGCTTCTCCATTCAATGAAGTATCCAGCACCTCGTGGCACTTTAAAATAGTTTTCTCTTACTTACTGTTTTGCTCATTTTGTACATTGTTCGGAGTCATTGACCAGTGACTACTAAAGACCACAACTCCAACCAGTCACATCTACTTTTACCTTAGAAAAAGATGCTTCCATGAGCCTAATTCAACTCAAGTTTAGTTGTCGAATAGGATATAATAAACTATATTTAATATCATATTTCAAAAACAAGAACGGTTGTTGCCCACAGGGGCAATTTAAAATTGCAAGATTTAAATACAAACTTTCCGTGGTATTCTACGGTTTTTATTTGTTCTGTTCAGTCTGACAGCACGTGGGTCATCATTCACCTAAATTATGATAACCTTTTAGGTGTAACCAGCTTCAGTTGCGGACGGGAACTTTCAGGCCGGTCAAATATTTCTAGCCGTTTTCTTTCTCCATCCCCTCCGAAAACAAGACAGAATAAATTGTCCAGCCCAAAGCAGCTTCGCAAATCGACCGACTAATAGATAATATCGTTTATCAAAAATGATTCTTCGTCATTGTTAACGCTTGAAAATCCGAATCCCTTTATCAGTAAATATTAGCTCCGTTAATTTAGCAGACGTTGATAAAGCCCTAATCAATTCTGAACTGGTCGCGAGTATCAAAATAGTACGTTCTTTGTGGTAGAGAAACAACACCATGCTGCAGGCTTTAAAAATTCACTCGTCAATGTCCTATTCGAACTTAACTCGCGCGGTGTCAGCAGGGCTTCTTTGTTAGCAAGTGAAAATAAAAAGCTTTAATTAGATAATTTTCAATATTTTTCTATTGTAAAATTTACGTGCGATTACCATTATTAAATATTAATTTCCTAATTTCCCGTTTGATTTCGGGTACGAACGGTTCAAAACATTCTTGAGGATGTCCAATAAAAAGTAGACTACCGGCGATTGCAACCGAGTTCTGGACACTCAGGATCAGACGACACCGTACCAATCCCCTGAGCAAAGGTACCCCGTAGCCTCCCGTGTAAAATTTTGGGATACCATTCCACGTGCAAAACATCAAATACAAAAGAGCACACTTACCAGCAGCAATCAGAATATACGGATCTCTTAGCAATTTTGACAAAGAACTGCCTTTTTCATCTTCAGGCCGAACCGCCGGTTTCAAAGCAATCAACTGTAGAACTGTAAATATAAAATCAAAGGTATAACAGTGAGCAAGGAATATTGTCGAAATTATAATGTGCACAAATTGTTGTACTTTCTTTTCATACGACTGGAGCGTCTGTCTCAAATTAATTAATTCTCCATTTATAAGATTTGGGGACAGGGTAAAACTAGCCAAGCGATTTCCTGCTGCATGTCCAATTGATAACTGTAGTATAACTTGAATAGTAACATGAGGTGCAGTGATTCCAAATTAGAAAAACACGAATCAGAAATCAAAAGCTAAACCAGTCCATAAAACTGTAGCAATGAAAAAACGAAATTGGTTATTTGTGGTTGTCAGCAAAGTAATTCATTCGACCGAACCATCTGATTCGGAAATGTCGGCATGCACAGCGATGAGAGTTACTTGATGCTGCACCTACTTCATGCATTGAGTATTTCAAAATGTGCTTATAAAACGCATTGGGTTGTATAAAGTACCTGATGATGGCCACGAAAGTGCAAGCAGATTTTCTGTTTTTTAGGATACTACCCAACTGTTTTCCTTTGCACTCATAGATCATAAGCTGTGTGGTCAAGCCTATCTCATAGTCTCATATGACACTTACAGTGACAACATGGGGAACCCTGATGCCAAAGTCTGAAGTTTTATAGGTTTCTGCATGATTAATATGACATCAATCATGGGGACAGAATCTCAAGCAGGAAGTACAATAGTGTAAACGGGATATACATATTAGAACGTGAAAGAAGGTTAGCACACACAGCACCGCCTGCAGCTTTTGCTATCCGTGTGACCGAACACAAACATTTGTCTCAATAGTACACTAATAAACAAGAAAATGGTTATTTCTAAGCTCAAACGAGACGTTTTGGCATGTTGGGACTCCCACAACTGATCGACTATATCAGTTCTGGTGTGGGAGCAATGAGGTTGGCCTCGAGTGAAAAATCAGAGATACTGAATAGTACAATTCTCCGTTGAATTGCTGTTTATGTAATTACGGGTCTGTTGGGTAGTACAAAACGATTTACAAAGTTAGATGGTGTGCTAAAAGTCTCGACGAACATTACAACAATTTTGAAGAAATGGAGCCTAGTTTACTGACTTGAGCATAGTTGCATTTATTTCACTATTCACAAAATGAATTTATATATGAAAGATAAAATAAATCGGCAGAGGAAAGCCAAGCATCAGCTAAGCCAATCTTAATAAACTGAACTTGAGATGTGCATTTATCCCATGGTATTTTCAATTGGAAACTCCGAAGGTACAACGAAAAAATTTGCATCGGATAATTAAACGCCGCTTTTATCATTATCAAGCCCCCCGATGTCCAGTATGCGCAGACACGATTCTCACTCACTGATA
This sequence comes from Fasciolopsis buskii, assembly GCA_008360955.1. Lineage (NCBI taxonomy): Eukaryota > Metazoa > Platyhelminthes > Trematoda > Plagiorchiida > Fasciolidae > Fasciolopsis > Fasciolopsis buskii. The sequence continues at coordinate 40,996 of LUCM01011631.1, read as the reverse complement.
TCCGCTCATGAAGATCAGGAGAAATATACATTCCGTCTGAACACAGTTTACACTGTGAGCCAACAGACAAAAGATATTCAAGAGAGTTTCTGGAAACTTAGCATTAGTTGACAAACCCCATCAACAGTCACAAATGCGGGATTTAAATGGTTTGGTTGGCATCAAATTTGTGGAATCTGAAACAAGCAGAGCCATTTCAAGATCGCAATATCTAGCACAAATGACAGTTAAAAGGCGCCGCACATCCACACTACCGGAACTAGTAAGGTTACCGAAACTAGTAACACTATTAGTTCAAGGTCGAAGCCCTTATAACCTGCAAGGTGGGCTTGCTCAGGAGTCAAGTTCACATTTAATATGACACCACCACAAAAGTAACTGAGCAGAGAGTTATTCGCAAACGTACGCTTGATGTCACCCGGGCTGATGATTGGGTTTGCGATCTAAACGCCCAGCTCATTGCTGACAAACTTTTGAAAACTCTCAACCTGCGCTACAAAACACCAACATTCAAAATTGTTGAGAATACTGTTCATATTTCATTGAAAATGTAAGACACGATAAAACATGCCATATACTTACTTCCGTCCAACAAGGCTAATGAGGCCAGAATAAGGAATGGAGCTTGTTTGTTGATAAACTGATAACAGATACCTCCGAAAGGCGGTCCCACTACAAAGATAAGAATGAAGACGAGGCATATACGGACTGTGCAGTTGGCTTAACGATCCATTTAAGTTGTAATGAATTAGCCCAAACATACTGTGGCACTATCAATCAAGTACGATTTGACTAACCCTGTAATTTCGAGATTTGAAACTTGTTTTCACAATCCTCTGAATTTCGCTTTGTTCATTATCAAGATATTAATGGAAACCAAAATAAGGTTATTTTGATCTCACCATTTTATTCAATGACACAACACATCCAAAAGTTAAAAAAACCGTGAGAAAGATAATTCCACTTTTTCGTCGCAAAAGTCCATCTTCATGAAGACTTCCCGCCGAAGTAAACGATCTTGTGCATTCACAGGGTAATAACCATGACACAACTGAACTCTGAACTCACCAAGGACACCCATTGCAAGTCCACTTAGTGCCCAGCTAAATGCTCGACTTCGCTCCCTGTCATCAGTGTAGACCGTGGCCAACATTCCCATTCCTGTTCCGTAGAAGAAATTTGTTGAATAGATGTGTAAGTACTATATAATATCTTGTCTCCCACCAATAACAAGAAAGCAAATGTTAGTTTTCTCTCAAAAACATCAAGGATAACGTTAGATCGACTTAATTCGATTTTTCGAGCAAGATAATTGGTTAATACCGTGTATTTTGCTAGTGGTTCCCTATTGTTGACTGGAAATCATTTCAAGTCCGTCAGATGTCGGTGAAGTACAATTCAGGTGCTCAAACGGTTATCCATTATTCTCTGGCCCCTATTTTGTTTAACTTTTGGATGAATTTTTAATGTCTGTTGGATGCTTGATGCTCACAGACACATTTCATTTTACATTTGTATTTGACAGTATCACTTTTCTGTTCGCTCGCAGTCATGACCGTCTTACTCCTAGAACGTTTATGAGGTTGGAAAGTGTATACTGATTGCTGCATACTTCAATAATCATTCAGCCCTGAGATGAAATTTACTATCTTTTCCCCAAGGACCGCATCCAAACCGATCAACAGCTTCGTTAAAAAATAAGCACATTATACGCTGAAATAGCTGTCTATGACAGGCGTTAACGAAGAAAATATCGTTCAGGACGACTAGGCAGGAATAACAATGAAGTTCATTACATTACGAGAAAAAAACTAGATTATGTCTATCTGAATGTTAAGCAACTTGGATTTTATTCCTTCCTTTGTTAACAAATCTTTCTTGATATGAGCAGTTCAGTGAGCGTGAAATATACTTCTAAATGTTTGGCTGATTCAGTGATTTTGCAAATTAAATGTTACTTCACCGTACAATGGCAAATAACTTCTAGTCATATCTCACCTGAAACACTGGAACATGCTGAGCCGGTCCCTTGAAGAGCTCGCGCAAAGAAAAGAACACCGAAATTCTGCCCAAATGCGAAAACTGAAAATGGTGAAATACGAATGTTTGCGTTGACTACGGTCCACCGTCTATTAATAGTCTACTATAAGCGTCAAAACGAACATTTAGCATCTCACCTACCATCCGACGACTCAGTGTTCCTCTTTGGAATAATAATAAATGTGATTGGTCGTTTGTGCACATTAATGCAAAAGAAGTGTGATTGTCCGTCGTCCTTTGCTCCATTGGCAAAATTTTTAACGTGATTAAGCTTAAAAGTGGTGTCAGACTGAATACGTTTGGAACCTTTTCGGGACTAATTGTGTCTCGTTGGAGGCACGTAGAGATAGGCAATAACAAACAAGTTATCCAAGAAAAATCAATATATCATAACAATAAATGAGGAGAAAGGAGGTCCAAACACTGAGACTACCACAGCAACAGCAGTTGCTTAACGTTTATTTTGAGCATCTAAATATGGATTTTGTCAATGAGTGATTGACGATCCTGTGAAGGCAGTCTTCTCACGATTCGGAACGTAGGCTGCAGGTCATTTCTTTGACCAATGTCCCACTACCGCTGACCCTGCCACTTGCTGTTTTTCTCATGTCAACCTTAGTGGGTTTCTGGAACTATCAGTGAGACTGCTAACTACCCAAAGAATGTTGATTACGTTGTAGAAATAGTGCCCAATTGATTCATCATGACAATATCTCTAAATCCAAGCTTTCTATTCATCAATAAATTCTGCAATATTTTTCTGATTCGTTTAAAATGCCGGCAGACAAGAAAATGTTCGACTAAAGAAGCGTCAGTGCACTTAGCATGCTGATTGCATCTTTACTGTTATGGAACTAACCATGATTCAATGGAGAGTTAAAAGCTGAAAGAGATAGTACACGCTATTTCGATGTTGTGCTTAAGCCCACCTCCATCACCCGCAAACAACTCGAATCCCGTGGATAATTATTCGTAGGTAGTAATGAGTGATGAATGAGTGTATGTTGCTGACCAGGAAAGAAAAGTGTAATACTCTGATTAAGTTGTTCAGATATCCTTGCATATTGTAAATTCGTCCTTGACTAAACCCGAATGATATGCGAGGTTGGCCGATAACCAAAATTAAAAACTTGACTATAAGGTTTTTCACCAATTCATGATTAAAATACTCCACGATAAATAACCCTGATGTTCAAGGGATAATGATCATCTAGTGCACTAAATGAAGGCGTATAATTAATCGGTTACAGAAAACTGAAGTTCATTATTGCATCAATTCATTTGGGACAAATAGGTTGGTACCAACTCAGTATTACTTTTCTCTGTGAAAAGTATTCACTATTATTACTAAGAATTAACCTGTTCACTGGAATCCACATGAGATGATACGCTATCCAGTTTAATTTTCAAAACATGATTCATGCAAGAGTGCATTGGAAGGAGCATGCCCCATATCACAAAGATCCGGTACACGGAGGAGGAACTGGCTTTCGTGATATGGAAACTTTCATTGGTACAGAGCTACATTATTTCACGTTAGGTCATTGTGGTAACGAGCGAGAGACGGCGAATTACCGTCAACCATCGAAGTGACTGGCGACTCTGAGATTCTGACATTTTGATAGCAAGCGCCTAATCCACTTGACTACCGCTGCAACAAGAATACGTTGATCGAGCTTACATTTAGATATTGCTTCTGACCACCAAATTTCACGGATGATGCGGTGACTTTGTCCGTAAACCAGCAGCCTGGCGCGCTTTCACTTCTTTACCGTTTTCAAACTACTTTGTATAAAAATATCCAAGATCGACCGTAGTCGGATAGTGGCCATCTTTGGATAATTTTGACTGTAAACTTGTAACAACCGTGAACAACCACAAACCAATTTGTGACAACAACTCACCGACAGTTGAGATAAACATAATCATAAATCCGGTGAACATTGGAATACTATAGCCGATTCTGTAAAAACCAAAGAAGAGGACATTAGTTACACGTAAGGTTTCAACACAGGTCAGTTAATGTGGAAGTTCCAGGTAGATCTATCATCAAAATCCTGCAGAATTCAAATTAGTTGCGGGAGACCAGAGGAAGTAAATTGCTCCTAGTTATTTATTTTCATCATGTCTGCTCCATTTTCAGAAGCAGACAAACGAGTATCATTACTTCAGATTTGACGTTTTCGTTTTGTGGAAATAATTAAAACCTGCATGGAGCTATAGATGAATGGATGTTTCCTATGAAGTGAATAGTTTGGAAATTAAATCTGCAATTTTTGTCTGCAAGAAGGAAAGACAAATAATGAGCAAATTTAAAAATACACTTTATTTTATCCGAAAAGTACTATTATCCGATCGCTTTTTATGCACTTAAGTAAACATATTCATGTAGACTGCCTCCTGACCCAGATAAATAAAGCTTACTTGTTAGTTAAGGGACCGATAAGAGGATTTATCATCAGTTGGACTACTGATTTCGAGGCAAACATTAACCCGATTTGAACGTGTTCATCACCAATGGTGGCCTGACGTAAGTCACGCATATGTTGACTGGCATTTTCACGACACATGCGCAGCCGATTCAAATAGTCTGCGGACTGTAAGGATGCGTTCTTTGTTCCAGAGGACAATAGATACTTGGAAAAGTTCTCAACTGCATCGTCCTGACCCGTATTCGAGTATGTCTGATCTTCAAACGCGTTCCGAATCATCAGCAGAAGATGTTGATGTGGACTGTGACCTCGTGAGGCCCAAATACGTTGATCATTACGCAGAATATTCGACGCATCAGGCAAATGTAGGAATTCCAAACACGATTCGTCGAGTGAGCTGGTTATGCTTTGAAGTATTTTACTTTTGTTCTTTGTGCGCTGCTCCATCAGGAAACGGGGTATAATCGGAACTGAAATCAAAATTGAAATGACACTTGGTAAAGAAACGCCGAACTATCATTAGAAGGGCTTCGTGACTTCGGGGTCGATAAAAATAGTGACGAACTGCAATGCACGGACAGTGCCATTAGATTTGTCTGATTGTGCAAAATAAAGTTCCTTTTTTGTTCCCATTAATTTTAGAAATTTGGGCGATCATTTAGCAAAATTAGTGATATGATTTCAGGTCAGGGTTAGGTGGAATATTCCATAGATAACAAGTCCTAATTTGTACCATGTATTTCATAGCTTGAGTGCCGCCTGAATACTTGGATATTTGGTACATTCAAACCTCGCGAATTCGAGACCGTAAAAGTCTTTGAAGGCTGCGAAAATAAACACATGCTTAATAAAATGGTTACGCTGAACGTCCTAACTGGTGCATAATTGACTAGGAGAGAATATTGCATTTTACTAGCGGAATTTGATAACTACAATGCGCAAAACAGTTATTGATAACGTGTTTTTGCGATTTTCAGATGCAAAATGACCAGCACAACAGATGGCCATATTAGCATGTATTCATGACCTCATAGATAAAGACACCACTAAATAACCTGACTTTAGATGATGATTACCTGCAACCTCATAGCGACACCAGATGGTAGCCCTTCCTATTTTATCTCCGAAAAAGGTTGCGAACAGCTGAGGAATGGGAAAAGTAAATGGCGTGCCTATATGCCACCCAAAGTGCCCGGCAGTTTTCTATTATAAATTATTTTGTCAACCAGAAAGCTGCCTTTAGAACGTTTAACAAGGCTAAGCGAGATTGCATCCCATCAGTACCTCTACCGAAAAGGTTATTACCGAAGAATACTTATCTCCATAGTAGTGAGACGACTATTACAATGATTCAGCTAATAATTTTTTGCAGGCTAGACATGTTCGTCTTTAGAACAACTGTGCACAAATCCAAACTTGGAATGTGCAGCAAGAATAGCACTGGTGCGTTCATGAAGGGTCATCCGTTTCACGAATCCCAGTTCTGACTCTTTATTTGCATGAACTGCTTATGCACAACCCCAGTAATTCAAGCATAACTGCGATGCCAAAGATGAGTTACTGCGTACATAAAAGTGAGGATCAAAAACAATAACCAAGAAACCGGTAGCTTTGCTTCCGGCACGATATTGTCCTTACAGATACGTACACGTACACACATCATTGAAGTCGATTTCATTTTCTTCATTCATTCGTTTCTTCTCTTAATTCACGAAAAATGTCACCGTTGTTGATGCTGAACTAACAACAAACTTCAGAATGAGACTAGGTTCTAGATTTAGCATATTCGTAAATGAATAATAGACAAACAGGCGTAACTTGATTCAAACGATTTCGTTATGGTCCGCAAGGATTCTGGTTCACCTTTTAAAAAAAATACACAAAAACGTACAGTTGTGCACCATCAGTTCAAAATTGTGAATACTCAATGGTAAAATCTATCCACATTGTGAAAGTACGTTTCACTTGATGCAAAGAATAAATGTGTCGCGGTGGCATTTGGTTTGGTTAGTTCAACACGGTTTATTTGACCGGAACAAACAAGAATAAAAAAGGCCGATTCCTCAAGTTGCATACTGGCGTTAGAGCCAGGGCGTGTGATGAGTTCGGTTTGACATCGGTTAAAATGGGAAACAGAATGAAACATGTAGGAAAAATCAAGACAGCAGCAAAAGATCAATTCCTTTACAAATTCATTGGCGAAATCAAACTGCGGGTTCGAGCCTCTATTTTTCCTTGGGCTTGTGAATTTCATTCCCATTCCTGTTACTGTTGTTGGAGATTGCAAAAATATTTTAGATCGTTGTTTTCTGGTTCGTTTGACCACTGAAATGGCTAACAACGCTAAATGCTTCCAAATTTGCTAACCAGAGTGATTACTCAAGATTATTTGAGGACTAGATTTTCAACTAACGAACCGATAGCCGATCAGTCGGCTGTGTGCAGAGCAATTAATGAAAAATGAATACTATGTAATACTTTGCTATATGAGTAATAGTTTTATGTGAATTCTGGCATTTGCAATAATTTTACTCCCTGATAAAAGCAGCTGTGTTTTATCCGCAATGACTGTGTTCGCTAGAAGCAATAATGTTTTCACTTGCTTTTACAGATAAAAATGTACACTCCAGCTTACTTGTAAAGTACATCGCAAAAAACAGTTGATATTGCGTAAGGCCTTGTTCACTCATTTTTCTGTAAGATAGTTATTTGAGTCTTGCAGTAGTTGTCTTTCACCGTCGGAAGTCTCAAATAAAAGCTTACATCTTGAATACGTTTGTTCAGTTGCTCTTGCGGTAAAATATGCATAGTACAGTCAAAGAATAACACTTCAAAAACATTTATAACTGCTCGTTTCTGTTACTGACTCCACGGTTAGAAAAGCGATGAAAATCCCGAACACGTTAACTTGATGTTGTTACAAATAGACCAGTGTCTGTGGATACATCTTTCTGTACTTACCAACTGTGGTGAGCAACATGTTATCCAAAAAAAGCGCCACAAAGACAATGAACAGAATCATTCGTCTGTCTCCGAAACAACCACGGAGAGCGCTACCAGATCCCGTAAGCTTTTCCATCCCCGCATTTTTGTTCTTCGTATCTGTCGCAGCCTGATCCACGTCTGCATAGCCCATTCTAAATCGCATTCTTGGGAAAAGGTTAAAATGGACAATCATTACGTTCCATGTATTAATGGAAAACAAAAAATGAATATGCCATTTTATCAGCGGGACGATGATTTTAATTCATAACTTTTGAGACTAAAGAAAATGTTTTGCCCTCTACAATCCGCCTGTGCAGGTTTATCTCGTTATATATAAACATATGTATAGAAGCAGCAAGTAGTTTCTGGATGCGTGAACAAAATTTGCCCGGGAGCACACGACCGGTTTCGCGGTATGCGTACCCGGTGCTCTCTTGTCCAAACATCCACATACTTGTACACTCCGAATTGATATTTCTCACCAGAATCGAATCTGCAGCATCAGGAGTATGCATGGAAGCTCTTCGTCGAAGAGTCCACGGAAGAACCACAAGTGTAATTCGTTGATGATTCTTTGACAGTTGCTACAGATTCGATTCTGGTGAGAAATATATATATATATATATGCTGATGTAGACGAACCCTTAGGATAGGTTTTCTCGGCGGTGGAGTGCTACCTGAACATGCATGTAATGTTCTGAATGGGGAACGTGCAAGTGAAGCACAGTACTTTTAACGGTGCTTCCAAATTTCGTCCGCTGGTTTTGTGATTCGCTTTATCAAATTTGTACCTCCACTTTTCTACAAACTCTAAAACACTACAGGATCCGAGTAAATCGCATAGGATGCGCCTTGCATTTTTACTTTTTTCATCCGCTACTTGAACTAGGAAATTTAATTTCATTGTCATTTTTTCCTTACTGAGCAATCAAAGAACTGCCGCTTATGCTAGCATTGTGTTCGTTTCATCAATGCTCGTGTGCATGTCTCAGTCCCCAAACCCCTTAGATAATTTTGCAATGTGCCATGTGAAACATTCAACTGAAGTTTTTCATGAAAGTCCCTTCAGTCCAAACTAGAGAAGGATCTAAGATGACCAAAAATTGCGATTATCACATCCTGTCACCAAACAACAACAGTTTCCCTAAGTGTATAACAAGAAGATAACGGTCGGCTTGGAGTTTATTGTTTCACATATGAGACCCAGTGTATCAGAAAATAACCAGCTGACTAACTCACCAACCAGAAAACACGCTAATTCACAGAGATTATTTTTATCATTAAGGTATTAAACTAGTCAGTGAGTGTAGTTAACTGTTTCAACAACTCGACAAATATCAACTAACGATTGATTGAAATCCGAAGGTGATGGTAACTACCAAAAGTAGCATGGTGCACTTACTAGGGTCAGTGTTTCTGAGTGAAATTCAGCAGCGTCAGTGAATGCAACAGATCTCCGCTCTAGCCACCAGTTCGATGCGATTTACAATAGTGTCTACCGGATGGTTGGTGTGTAAATCCTCGGGCGAACGTTTGTGTCTATTTGTCCCGGCATGCGTGCGCGCGTGTATGCGTGCACGAGCTTTGTGTATAGGTGTATATTCGCTTCCAAACTGTCCAGTTTGTCTGTTTGTTTGTTGATAACCCGTGGTGTTGCTTTGAGCAAAGCCTTATCCACCCAATCAAGAACGCCGCAAAACGCGGTTTCACGACGCAGGAAATAATGCGAATTAGGGTGTACGGTGTACCGCGGCTTCCGACGGTTCAAATGCATTTCGGATTTCTGCGAGTGCGCAAAAATACCGCGGGAGTTTCAAGCCCGGGTCTGTGGTAGCCTGAACAGCAAAACATTTTTTTCTTAAAAACAACCCAAAAAAGTTGTATACCACTCAGTACAATAGCTAGCGAACAATCACTTACTAGAAAAATCTTTGAACAATTAAATTACAAACGGTCTGTCATGAAATCGTCAAAATATTTTTGTGACTAACGTTCTATTCACCATACGCTGAACATCTAATGTCAAATACATCTAAATGAAAACGATTACTAAGGTCAGTTGGAAAGAAGAAATAAAACGTTGAGATGTTTAATCCAGTCATTATTGACAGAAAAACTTCGGCGACTGTGGGTTAGTCATTTACTATCAAGAAACAACTGATTTGATGACTTAATGACGTCAGAGTGTTAATTAGTCCACACGAATTCTAGTGACTTGTTTGACACGGTTTGTTGTTGGCGCGAAAGGTTGTAACACCTTAGTGATATCCAAGTATAGAAGGAAATCATGAACTGTTTTAGCGAACTTATCCAGGATTAATGGCGACCCTCCTTGCTTTAAATGACAACAACGATTTAAGCGATTCCGTAATTAAAAGGCAGCAGCCAGCAATATTGAAAGAACTGTTACTTTCTACCATTATCAAATGATCTTTTTTCTTTGACCAAAGTGAATTTCTCCGGAGCTTCGAAAACAATGATACCTTCTCATTAAATTCTGAAATAGGGGTGATGGCACCTTCGTACGGGTAGTGGCCAAACGGATAAGGTCGTGGCGTTTAAATGTGAAGGTCGCGGGTTCAAATCCTCCCACCGCCGGTCAACTTCACAACTTGACAGCCCTCGGCTGGCCGCGGCCCCCTTCGTGTATCATTAATTAAGGAAGTAAAAGACAAAAGGTAGCAAGCAAACGTCTTGACTGATCCATTCTCTGGTTTTTGCGATTCATACTAGAGTTGATCGTGCTTAGATTCAACACCATTCCGAAATTGTTGCCATGTCCAGCGGGTTTAATTCAATGTCTGGATGCTAGTGTATAATTCACGTTACTTATGCAGTTGGGACTCCAGTAGTAAGCTTACAAATAATGTGACAACATCGTGAAAAGGATTGTTGTTCTGAACAAAGCTACTGAACAGAATGGAATAAATCAGCTTTTCTCCTTATTTCTGTGACAAAGAAATTCGGATCATTTGATACTTTTAAACATTCTGAAAATGCAACTTTTCAGCTCAGAAGCAGTCAAAACGGAACATGGGGTATGAGCATTAACATGTTCGCAACAGATAGGCGCCTTTATAAGACATCATCTACTCAAATTTAATATACGAGTTCCTCTGAAAGTATCGCATCCAGCAAACTGAATTGCACTGTCAATCATAGGAGAATGGAGGACAAATGATCTCTCCCTCAGTCCCTCTCAAAACGGTCCTCACGTTAGCAGATAAAACAAATGGTATGTTCTTTCTGTTCAATGGGTAATGCACACTAGTAGCTCTCTATTTCATTCTATGCTTTTTTATTTTTGAACCTTCCGAAGCAAGCGTGCAACTTGACTTTCAACCAAATTTCCAAAATCACGACATTCACCACAATGTTCCACCAGTTGCAGAAAATTCTAAGGACAGTCAATGGAAGAAAACACTTGACCTTCAGTGTTGCACTATGAAACAACGGTTGCGGACAAAAAATGTAAGCGGAACAGAGCAGTTAACAACAAAGTCCCAGCCGAGATTGGGTGAATAGGCGACCAAATTCAGATCTGTATGCCTGATTGTCTGTGTCTACAATGCACCTTTGAATTTTTGATATCGCTTGCACTTAATCGTGCACTAAGCTGATATTTGTTTTTTTCGTGACGACGGTCTCACGGTTGTAACGGAATGGGTTATTTTTTCATATACTGTTAAAATTCCAAGTCATGAATTCGCGCCTCATGGTGAACATGTTAACTCATGGCACTTTCCTCAATTACCGACCGTCTTTACCCTAGTATTTAGAAAACCCCGACTTCCGCATAGACACAGATACGTAGATCCACGTTCCTAAACCTGCCTTTATGATTTTGACATTAACCTATTGGTTGGTCCAAAAAAGATAATGGGATATTCGAGCGATAGAGTATATTCAGAGTAACAGAAAAGACCACGACGAATTATATGCCACTATATTTATATGAGACTAAATTGCCCTCGAAATGTACGCCTAGCTTCATGGTTATTCTCACTCATCAGGTATGAATACCCGATATTCTTCTGTTCATTTAACTGTTTTTCTGCACTATATACCATATTTTAGTGCTCGGATCTACTGGCAACAAACACGAATTGAAAGCACACGCGTTTACCCACTTCTCTACTCTTCCACTCTGTTTGCGACTACCACCAGAAGAAATTCATATTCTCTGACAACAGATATTCTCTTAATTTCTTCGGATCTTCCCATGGCCGTTTGGTGCTAGCTGCCCCAAACGAACTACATCTTTTAACACGGGTCTGCTTGGAGTCTGTCAATCCAGTGTTACTGTGAGATTAATTCATTCGTCCGTCTAGAGTGATACGTACCCAACAGTGCTTGGGAAGTGTCAATATTGCTTTTTGAGCAGCTGGTTCCTACTGGCTCCCACGACTGAGTCTAATCTGCCTTTATCGGTAGCGGTAGCGGTCTTCTCTTTATAATTTTGGGCACATACAAGTAATTTTATATTGTCACGCACAATTTCAGACAGCATCAAATTTTACTGTTTTGCATAACGCAACTGGAAAAACCAATAAGCGAAAATAGCGTTTTCAGTCAAATGCGTGTTAACGTTGATCTTGCTGTTTCATTGTCGTTCTCTTGTGGCGGCAGTTGCAACTTCGCCTCAAGCTACTTTTAATCTTTGAGTAGTATCATTTTTATTTCAAATAACAGCAAGTCCAGAACGCGCATTTTCAGTGCTTGATAGCCAAGTAATTACATCAGATAACTCACGACGAATACGATGACAAGACAACGGAGAAGAAGGAAAAAACAGATGAGTCAAGAGTTGGAAAAATGCCCCGGCCTGGTTCAGGCATAAACCTGAACCGAACTTACAAGGCAGGACCATTGGATGGTATCGCCGTATACCCACATTTATACGTGACCTGGCCAAAAACTGGTTTATCGATACCGAAAATTTTATCCCACAGATAGCAAGTTGTGTTGAAACAAACCCTTCTCACGGTCAGACACAATCAAAGGCATACGTAAATTCACGTTCAAGAAGAGCCGCAAAAATTACAGTCACTTTAATGCAATGTGGCCCAATTTAATTTGACTCCAGGCTGAGCGTACACCCCATTTTCCGGGCTATACTACACCTTGATTGGTCCTAAAGCATCCCGGCTGTGTTTATCGGGGTTAACTTTCGCAGAGGCAGCTTTTCTTCATTCCGTCATCCTCTGCCTTCCCAGCGTGCACAAAAGTATGAACACTTGATAGACTCAACAACGTGATTGATCCTGGAGCTCCGTTAACGCCTAGCTTAATTCGATTTGTTCGAATTGGTAGATTGAAACTAGTCCAATCTGATTCAGTTATCATAGTTTCGGTAAGCGAATGATATTCTTAGCACTGCTTATTGAGTACGAAAGTTTGCGAGCTTTAAGTTTTCGGTGAGACGGGGAAAATCATGACAAAAGCAACTCGACTATTTACTGCTTCACATGCAAACCATCCATTTGTCCTGGAAATACGCTCGTTACGTTGCAAAGACTTTCAAGAAACCATATAAATATTGACAGCGATTATCCTGGACTCGGAAAATGAAGATGTGATTATTTCTAAGCTACGTACTAAAACCTCCCGGGTCATAATTCATTAACTTCTACAATTTGTTTCAATTATTTTCATTGCTGTCGCAATGTCTGAAGGCGAAACGAGTGAGCCAGCTTACGCAGGCTAAGCAATAATCAAATATAAGTTTAACAATAACCAAGCGATAGACGAGAATTGGATGGTCTCTTTTTATGAGAATGTAAAACAGCAAAATGCGTTTAGATGACACCATAAACGTCATGATTTATTAATGGCTGAAAATTGAACTTCTAGTCTTCTTCGAATGTTCTTTGTGGTCGGGCTAATTCAACCGTTTATCTTGTGCTTTCTTTATTAATGAGATACCTTTATGCGCAATTTTTCAAAATCTGAACTGCGACAAAAAGCAGACTGTCAAGCGGGGAAGTAGACCAGCTGTCGAAGTATACAAACCCACAACCTTCAAGTCCGCGCGCCACGACCTAATCTGACCATCAATATTGATGGTACACAAGTGATTCAAGCGTGTTTTATTTGGAATAGGACAAGTAAACTGAAGGATAGAGAGGACTGAAGCTAAAACAAAGCGTAGCAATGCTTGCTTCTAAATGTCTGTCACAGGTGTTGCTTCTTTGACGAAGTTTCTTCACTGTATCCTAAATTATGATACTAACTTATTGTTAAAAACTTATATTTATTATCAAGTTGTGAGGATTTGTTTATCCGGTTATCACCTAAGGACTTCTACTTAGATGCCAAAAGGATAAGGGAATTATTGTGGGTATAACTACTGGAGAAGGGAAATTCGCTGCAGAAAGCATTTTCACACCATTCAAAAGCACAAAACCAACATGCATCAAAAAACCTAGGGCCACTTTTAATAATTTCTTGACACCTGGCTTATGGCCATAAAACAATCACGCTGACTTCCGTATGCGCTGTGGAACGATGCAACGGAATGATCTGGGATACTATCGTCTAATCTGCCGTTCAGTTCTTTGCTCAAATTTTCGTTCAAGAAAAATGATTACAAAATAGTTTGATATTTTTTTACTACTTTCTATCCACGGTGATTTCGACTGTAAAATGAAGTTAAACTGTTCATGTCCATTCAAACAAGCAAATATGGTTCGCACTGAATCAGGTCCTAATAAATTAAGACTACACAGACATGAGAGGAACTCAAATTGCCGAATTCACCCGCGAAATGGTCTCATAAAACAAAAGTTAATGATATCTAAAATTTTGCGAATTCTACCTGATACCAGTGTGCAACATGACCAATCGGTCACATCCTCAGTGAGACTGATAACTGAGATTCTGGGAATTTCGCATTTCAAAGTGCAACCTTGACGTTTATCAGTCGAGAACTCAGCTAAGTTACCACCGAAATCCTAAGGAACCACAAGCTTATCGTGCGCCACCCCTTTGATAGCCCATCCGGTCAAAACCCTGATATTCCCATGCATTATTTGCTCGACCTCTGACCGATGGGGGACAGCTGACCGCCTAAATAGCTCTCCTTTGTTTCGTGTGTGACTGCGTATGTATGTGCTTGTCAGCATTTGCGTATGTATTACACTCAGCCTCTTATTCAAAGTGAACACTGGAAACTTTTCACTGGAAACACTTTCAAGCAATAAACTGCTGATTCCAGTACCACCCACCTCAATCGGACAAACAGTAGATAGGGTGACCTAGATAGACCGTACATGTACACACCCATTGCACCGGAGCCTACTGGTAAAGAAGACATCGATGAGAATCCTAGTGGCTAAGTGCGCCTCTTTCTCCACTCTTTGCTGTAGCGCGCCTAGAACTGAAGTGAGCCTAACCGATGAACGAAAATGTTATCAAAGAAGATCAAATGGGATCTATTGCTCAGAAAACCCAATGGAATGAAACATAGAGAAAGAGCACCTGAGGACAACAAGTGCAAAGTTAGGGCAAGCTTGCGACGAATTTCAATTATCCAATCCCGATAACCTCCAATCCAACTCGGTCCTTCTTTTAGTGAGTCGTTCGGAAGCTAACCATCAACCGAGTTGTTCACCTTTGTGAATCTTCTTGGACAATCGAGGTCATCTATCCGCAAGTGGTGAATAATACATATGCAAGAAATGATTTTAGTCAACGTGTGCCTCTTCACGAGAACAGCATGCATGAAATCCTGTAATTCCGTTGTTTTCTTATCGCAAACATTCATAGCGAAACAAACAAAATCTGCAAACCCCTTTCGGTTCAAGTACCACCTCGACGGGAGCACTGAGCGAAGAGAATTGTGACAGGCTCACGAGAAGACCGCATTTTTCGATGAGTCCACTTTCCACATGGATTAGATCCACGGCCTTCAACTTAAAAGATTTCAGCAAAAGAAGGATCTCATGTCATGTCCAGATGAATGACAAGATTAATGTTTGATGCGAAATTCGCAATGTACGCACTGCGCTCCCGACAGGAATGCCGAATGCGATCATAACTTTTGCCCAAAAACTGTTTTCTAATGAATACACGAGAATACCAAGTAGCTAAATGCACAGAACGATAAAATCTAAGAACCATTTCTGACTAGACAACCGAACTGCTTGAGGTGACCACACTATCACAGAGTGTAGGGCCTTTGAATTTAATAGTCACATTAGTGTTGATGCAAATCAGCTATATTAAATTCACACTCTGACGAGCAAATGTTTCAAGAAAAGAGCAGATCAGTTATGAATTTTCGAAATCAGCAGCTTGTATGACCTACGGGACCAATCCCATTCTGGCAGCGTTAACAACAAGCCGAGTTTGTTAAAGCATTCATACTTGTCTACCGCTGTGAAGTTCTGCATTCAGTGATGGGTTTTTCGTAGTATAATCTGTTCTGCGAATTTTTTCCTTACAGACTAGGCACATTTGAGTTTTACATTGCAGTTCAGTTACCTTACGTCCACATTTGATAGAAGTATTCCCAGCATAAGATCGACGGTACGGTAACTCAGTGATCTGCTTCCGTTTAAGGTGGTCATTCGTGAGTATTTCCCTTACTCGCCGAAACAAATGTTACAGCATAAAAACTTTATTCTAAGATGCAAGTAGAATTCGTCAGAAAATTTTTGTTGGCGGCATGTGTGGCCTCAACGAAAAAGAGAAATCAAACAACACATTGGTGGAAATGAGTTCAAAGAAGCTTCTAGTAGTCGCAGTGCAAAGAAAGCCACAAGGAACCTATGGAATAAGAATCGGAACTCTTAGAGACCATCATCAAAAATACTTTAATCCGATTAAAACTGTAATGATTCCGCCAGTACTCCAGATTGAGTACGAGAAAGCTAGTGTAAGGACGAATAGCCCATCTGGCACTGAGACTAGTAGAATTGCATCAAGTAATCCGGAAGCAAATAAGTAAGATGGAGATCAAGGGAATTTATTCGCAAACTTATCATTGTCTGCAAGCTAAAGAAGCAAAATCGAATGTCTCCAAATGCTTTCGGAGCAATGAATTCTATTTAGTAGAGTAGCAGCTGATAGGGGATAAAATATTCAATTTTTGCTATTTGTGAAAATAGAGCCCTGGTTAGTCTTGGATGTGAACTGCATGCTTTTTGAGGCGGAAATATGAAGTCATTTTTTCTGGCGAAATACATGGATGAACAGCTTTCGCCTGCCAGGTTTATCCAGGCACCATATAAATAATGGCTGAAGCTACCACACACCTTGCGTTTTATTAAAGGCTTTGGTCGATTTGCATGTTTCAAGCTCACTGTTACATGCATACTTGTGCACTTGGCTGTTGTTAATTATCACCACTATCTACTTTTGGGTATATTTGTCATTTGGTTCGAATTCGTGTGGACAGGCGGTACTATGCCTTCTCGTGGTTTTTATACGGAAATTGTCGCTGGACGATAAAATGTCTAATTGTATTTTTCAAATATCACTACAGTCCAAGTGTGTTGCTCATACCCAAATATAAACATCAGTGAATACATATAGTCACTCACAGAAATGGTCATCTGGACAAGCTTTCTGCTGTGATTTTGTACACCTCGTGGCCGAAAAAAAGGCAAACCTACCCTGAGAAGCCACTGGGCAGGTAATGGACAAAAACATTTTACTTCCTTTACTAATGAGATAACAAAGAAATAACAGTAATAAGAAGTGGGCAGCTGCCAACAGAGAGCTGCCAAACGGGGAAGTCGATCGGCGGTGGGAGGTTTCGAAACTACAACCTTTACGTCGAAACGGCACAACCTTACCCGTTTGGCCACCGCGCGCCTGTCATCGTAGGTACCTTGGCCATGTGACTAAAGCGTAAATACAAGTTGGCCGAACAGGCTAGTTGGCACAAAACAAACCAAGGACACGAGTCACATCTTGCTTGTCTGCGTCCGCTAGAAATCAGCCCAACCAGTGGATGACGGTCAACAGTCATTTTCGAAAAATGAGAGCCAAAAGCGTCGAAGAAAGAGAGTATGTTGACTGGCCAACGGATGTTAAGAAGGTAGCTGCGCTACGTCGGATATTGGGAAGTAACCAAATGGGCTAACGACAGGTCACCCCGTTGTATTTTATCATGAGGCCCGGGCAAGCATTATATTCGAGTTAGACCAGGTAAACTAACCGAGTATCACAATAACACTGAGACAAGATTATATGATTTATATTTAAGGGATTTTGTAAGCTGGTCAGTTGTAACTGCATGCCTGGTTATCATTTCACGACCATATTATGCCAACAGTTAACTTATGAACAAAAACGAATCAGCGAGATGTCGATTGCCCGACTTCTGGGATGTATGTGACAAGATACGGACTCAATAGGACGGCACTGCATCACATAACATAAGAGTGGTTCGAGAATACACAGAAAAAGTATTTCTTTTTGGACGTGGATCAGCGGTAGAGGGGCGCATGAATGACCTGACGCTCCCCAGAACTTCATCTGTGGGAGCATTTGAAGCAGAAAAGTTGTTACAAGCGGTCACAAACAGTAAAGGGATTCAAAATGGAAGGAGGTTGCAGTTTGCTACAAACTACCTCGATTAACGTACAGTAATCGTGTTTGAAGCTAATGGTTCTAAGCAAACAGAATTCCGAACAGCATTTTAAAAATCTAATGTAACAAATATTTCGTTATGTGAAAACCAGTGTGAATATCAAGGATTATTTTCACTATAAAACACGAAAGGAGAGAGGAAAGCTACTATGAATTCGCCTCGCAAGCGGTCAGCGAGTCATAGCTTCAGTAGTACAGATACATAGTATTGTTCATTATTCGAAATAGAAATTTGTACGGATAAGTTGAAACAGAACAGTTGCGGATTTTTCCGACAGCTTTGCGTATTTAATTATTATCCCGAGAAATAAATGGTAAATTACCACATGATAATATCTGAACACGGAAAGGCATACATTAGACTCCAGGAAAATTTAGCTGGTAGTCTAACTGAGTACAGTTGTTGCTACTTATGACCCACCCAGGGAATTCATTTTGGATTCATATTTCCCTCAGAATATTGGAATTTTAAACCCTGTTGGAACGTACATGCGCTTCATAAAACAAATAGACATGGACATTTCAGATTCTGTGAAGCTCATGGTATTTACCCGCGAGAAGTTTCATTTCTAGACGAGAACGCATATCACTATTTTTACCAGTGAAGTACTCAATGAAGTAATGACAGATTATTAAATTTTCTATTATCAGTTTTGTTACCCTCAAAAGCAAAACTAACTAATATCGTAGCTTGATCTAATCTAGTTCATCAATTTTTTTCCTTGAGTCATATTTAATTGATAGCGGACGGTGAGCTTGTGATATATCCCAACGGATTTGTACGCCTACCTGGAATGCGATCATTGTAAAAGAATCTCACTGGCTGGTGATGACCCAAAGTTACTGCATGATATGCATGTGCCATCAACTGTCGTGTACGTAGTAAATCTCAGATAGAGAAAGAAGAGCCAAATAACTTGCGTACCACGGCTGTGACTTCCAATTAAAGTAAGATCATTTTAACAGGATCTGCGTGGAGCACGGCTGTTAGTGTAGAAGATGTACTCGAGGCGCAGTCCAAATACAGTAGTTATATAAATTTGCTTTGGCAATTATTTGTGGCCTAAAATTGTGTCAATGATCCATGTGGAGTGTAAAAATGCGAACAATGCGTAATGGAAAAACAGATGCGATATCAGAGCTAAACACAATTTCCCTTCCATTTTTTTTAGAATACGGAAAGAAGTTGTCTGTGGGACTTGCCGCCAGTTATTGGCATAGTTTTAGTAGTCAAAGTTTAGTAAATCCATTTCGGTCGTAACTCAGATTTCTAGATTTTGTGAGATTCAGATGTTTGACCGTGGTATTTAGTTTTCAAACATTTCGACATTAATCGAGATGAGAACGTCAGCGTGTGTACGAAGCTGGCGGTGTTCTGTGTTTATAGGTCTGTCAGGTAATCTCTATTTATATGACCTTTGACTCTAGACGATTACCGTTCAGATTAACAAGCCTGATATTTTCGGCTCCGTAGGGTGATTCCTATTTCTTGCATGTGAAGACTTGATGACTTATATCCACGGATGTATTTTTAAAAAAGTCCATCCTTACAGCTATGGCTTTGCATGCTTTCATTTGTCTTTCTCAGTTCATTGAACCATTTGTGCTGCACTAACCCGTGCACGTGATCCAACTGCGCATGTCTACTAACTGAATTACTCGAAGAATACCATGTTGCCAAAACATGCGTGCCACGTGGTTGCTTGACTGAACAAACTTGAGGGCGTGAATCATACCTTCTTGAAGCTAGTTAGCTTGTGTTCGTGCGCTGGCGTGGATACTTTTCGCCCGATTTGTGATGCATGCTTAAGAATTGGTGCACAATTTTTTTCTGTTTCCACTGCTCCTTTGACTTCGGTGCGCATCTTCTCATAGTTGCTGTCAATACATGAATGATAGTAATTTCTTGAGTTTGGAGCAATCATTCAGTTGATATAGACACTTGGCATATGATGAAATGACCTCTGCTTTTGAATATGCGTTTTAATTTGTCTCATTGTTTACTACCTCCACGATTCTTCCTGTGAACTTTCTTGGAGTTTCGTTGCTATGGGACTAATTGAGAGAGTTGGTCTATTCATACTTGCTCAAGCCTTTGCAGTGCGTTTTGGTTTACTCGAACAGGATTCGGATTACCGAACTTTTGTGGTTATGTTGATGATTGTTATGAAACCTTAGTATTGCGTGCCGTACACTCTTAATTCTAGTGTACTTCTTGGGTAGTTTACCAGCTCCTCCAGAAATGCCACCTTACTATCCTTCTCTAATTCTATGTTCTTTGCAGATACGGTTAACTATTCTATATGTTCAACATTTTAATATATTGCAATACAGGATACTATGTTTTCCGATGTCTGCGCAATGATTTCAACGAGAAACGAGCTCATCACTATTTCTACATGTCACCACTAAATTTGATGAAGGCTTCCAAGCGCACTTCCAATAATTCGCAAACTGCCTGTTTTTCCAGGGCACTGTCCGGGTAATAATGTTGCAAAAATTCTTTCGCTACTTTCCTTGACAGATCCAAATCAGTAACGTGTTGACATCAAGCGAAATGCACACATCTTTTTCTATCCAAGCTGAGTATTTTAGCTCTTCGCAAGAGCTGATGAGCGTTGGTTACGGAGGTGATTGATATGCATTCCAGTTATTTTTGACTTATCTACGGATTTTTGCAAAACTGTGCTGATGTTCGCGGCAAAGAGACGATGGGGCTGAGTTCAGTGTACTGAAATGTACACAGCATACATATAGCATACACATAGCATAGATAAACACAAATTATAATGAATAATCAACGATCCGAAATTTGGTTTGTGAATGTTTGGTACTCCTTGAGATTTTCCGCCTCTGGTTATTTATAAACTCAAAGCAACCCATAAAGCCATCTCGAATTCCTCCTTCAGTCCCTAAAGGGATACTATTTACCAGGTTCTTTATTTATTTATTGCAAATTTAGCTTTCTGTTCTTTTCATTTTGTTTATTCGTAGTTCTGGACTGTCTAAGGCGGCGTTAACACTGTCCATGTCACCTCGACTGGTGATGAAACTTCTGCGATCTAAACACCAAGATCAGCTAGCAGAAACCCATGAAAACCAGCAGTATGACCTGGAACAAATATAATTTTTGTATCCTATTGTGTTGCATCGTATAAACTTTTGAATACAGATAATGTCGCATTTCAGTCAAAAAAGTGAGGGTAAAAAATAGGAAAAATTCTACACCTGTCACCTTGCAAAAATGTAAAAATTCCATTGAAACATTAGCAGTTTCTAGTACAGTCAGATAATCATTTTCGAATCGCATATGTGATCAACACATTGCTCCGAGTACTTCCGAGAGTGCTATTGACGAAAGTCGTGGTCGTTGCTGGTAGTTTCAACGCCTAATTTGGTTTTCGGATATATCTCGGGAGCCCATTTGCAGCCGCACACGACCGAACCGACAACAATGACAGCCTCATTGATATTTTTCCTAACCATAGATTATTTCTGGTCTCTACAAACTCTGGACACAAATTTGAAGTTGACACACTTGGCGTCCTCTTTTACATTAGTCAGGGGTGCAATGGATCAACTGAAGACCGTTAATCATTCTGGTTCAACCCTGAGGAAGTAGATCGTGCTTTAGCCCGTGATCTCGTCTTTCTGCATTTAGCCTCACGTCAGCGCTACAGGAAAACCACGCTTTGTGCATAATTGCTTCTAGACGGTAAACTACTTCATTTCCGCTCGTAGCTTTGTATGCAGATACCATCACGGTCAAATATTCACGGTTCGAGTGAATTTTGGCAGCAGATCAAACGTCTTGTGCGCAGCGGCCATCATAAAGGCCTCGCTAATGATGAGTGTCGTTGAAGTCAGTAATTCTATGAGGTGCGTGATACATCATCAATCTGGGTCTCACATACAATAAGGCTAGTAAACCCCTTGGCTATCAGTTGACCGAAAGCCTGATAGATAATAACAAGCAGCGGAGGACAAAAAAAGTAGGGAAGCGGAGAAATCGGTCCCTACCGTGAATTACCGCAATCTTTACCGAAAGTCTAGTCGTACTGGTCCAAGAAAACCACGAGAAAGCGCATTTATCAGAGATTCCGACAGCTCATTGTCTCATTTTCAAGCTCGCTGCTCGCACTGCTTGGCAAAACAATTTATGGTGCAGCTTATTTGGCCCACTGCCACAGCAAGGGTTGCAATTGGACAGACAGTCTTCTATCGGAAATGATAGCTATCCACAAGAGATGCTATACTGATAGAGGTAAGACAATTTGATCACGAAACTTTCTTCGATTGTTTTCTAGGATGGCAGCAAGTTGCTATCGTCGGAGAAAACAGGCTTCTATGGACTGTTGTGAATCCGCGATTGTGTCAATCTATCAGAAAAATGGTGGGTCCTATTTTAAAAAGTATAGAAAAATCAACTTGGTAAGTTTTTCGTCCTTGTGAGCACTACCCCTAATCGGTTATCTATTGTTTGCCGGGTTGTGTTGATCACATCTTATCCATACGGCAGAGGTAATAACAGAGGTGCAATTTCCGTTCGTCCACAACCCCAGTTTCCCTCAACATGGGGACCCAATTCGACTCAGTCGACTGTACAGTCATTTGGTGTCGTTTCTCGCTGAAGGATGCATCGCCAAACTTATTTCCCTTTGCAAATCGTTTCACGCAATCTTCTTAAGCAGAGTCTGTGTTTATGGTGATTTTCCGCCCAAGTTCAACAAATTTAATGGTTTTCCTTAGGATTGCCCTCTATCGCCTTATCCCTTGAACTCTTTAAGTGACACCCATTGGTGTAGCCCTGTACTCATGTGCTAATAATGGTGCTGATATTCCCAGAAACTCAAAAGTTGTGGATGGTTGTGTTCCTCTTACTAAAGACTCAGTTAGGCTGCGAGGCTCGCTTGGTCTCATCAAATAGAGCATAGCTAAGTTCGGGATGGACTTGCACCTTCAAAGTGTAAATTACTGCTGCAGGACTGGAATTCCGTAGGTCGACATAGCAGAATACCTGCATCTTACGAGGTAGTAAACATTGGAAGAAGCGCCGTCGAGTGTGAAGTACTCGGTTGGCGTTAGCCAAACTGAGATGGCTGTATTGTACACTGATCAAAGGCGAGAGTTTCTGCCCGTTAACTGTCGACAAAGCCAAGAATACAGAATCGATCGTGCCAAATTTTCACGTGTCAAATCTATTTTTGCTACTGACATAGTTGACGGTAGTTGAAATTTAACGTAATTAAGTAGACCAGTGCTAGAATGAACTGGTTTCGACCCCAATCTCTCGATTCCTAACATGCATATTCATCGATGTGATATTCCGATAAAAATGCCTCGTACGCTTACCAAAACAAAAAGAAAGTGAACTAAGCTATTAGAAACACAAAAGTCCAAGTTTGTATTTAGGGCAGGATACTATTACTTAAGTTCCTGCCCAGTGTTATCGAATACCAACAAATTGAAATGGTGACTTATTCGATTTCAGCCGGGATATGTGCACCCTGGGTAGAAGGCAGAAAAAACATGTTTGACTGAGATAAACAGTTGAACCATAGAGAGACACACACATGTTATTACACTCTAATTTAATGTAGAAATACTGAAGCCAAATAAATTAAGATGTTTCTGACGTGTTACGCATGTTCATCGAACAGTGGCCTGGCTGCAGGATGCTGTCAGAGTCAGGTATTGCTACGAAGATGGGTCGAGAAGGTATGTCGATAACACGAAAAAAGTCTGAAAACTGAAACAGTGGGCACAGGCAAATATGTCTGGTTTGGGTGAACGGGGTCCACCCAACAGAAGTTGAAAAACACAAGTGATTTGACAAAATGACGCAACGCACTGATCTTAAGGAAGTTCATTCTTTGAAAATTGTCGAAAGTTCACGGAATTTTACTAAGTTTCATAATATTATCAGGTGTCAAAAGCGATTTTGGCATTGTATTGCTTGGAATTTTGTGTGCATGGGTGTCCGTAGTTCAGTGGAGAAGGATGATTTCGTCACTTCATCAGAATACAGAACTGGAAGAAAGACGTAGTAAGAAATAAAACATTTAAAATTTAAGAAGGATTGCGTAGAAAATCAGTCATGATCTGTCCTCCATTGGTGAGTATTAGGGCATGGCGGAGAATGGTCTAGTTCCGATAGATATTTGTGCGAGAGGGTATAGAGCGGAAGGTGTAACGTGTTCTCGTATGAGGACGACAATTAGAAAAGTCGTCGTGTGGGGGACGGACCCGAAATAATTTTACGTGCGACTTTTTCACACGTGGATAGTTGAGTGTCACGCAGTTTGGTGCAATGGTCATTCAGTGGTATGTATGATAAATCACTAATGATTGACAAAACATGACGAACGGTTCTGAAGTCATACTTTAGCAAGCTAGCAAAAGTGACAAGAGAGAAGAGCGGGAAAAACACTAGCAAAATAATACGGAGTGCTTTCCGTAACCTGGAAATCCTGCAGTCTTTTTATGCACAAAGATAGTCTTCCATGGTTGTTTACACAATTGCAAATGAGCAGAACTGCCTCAAGTTTTCACCGATGGTCATTCCTGTGCTTGATGTAATCTAGCCCAGTGAGTGGTTCTGTGCCAATTAAAGAAGGGTCATTGGGCTAAGTTAATAAATCTTCGACACATTTGACAAATTATAATTTAAGCCAGACTGAGGAGAATAATCATGAATGAGTGACAAGTTGTTGGAAAAGTTGAAGAAGTCTACAATTCCAGATGCAGACTTACACAGTTCAACGGCATCAGCGTATTTCAGTGGCTGACCTGGGAAATTACTGTGGAGATTGGTGAGGTATGTTAAAGAGAAATAAGGAGAAAGGACAGCTCCTTGGACCCCAGAATTACTAACGATCGAAATAGATTTTTTTCGTTCAGGTCTTATAAATCGATCTCTATTGGTGAGGTAGCGTGATAGCCACGCCAAGAGGCTCTTGGGACGACACAACAGATTTAGTTTGCGAGGAAGTAACGACTGTGGATCGGAGTCGAATGCAAGGAAAAAATCTTAAAAAGCACAATGAACAAATTTGGTGGATGCACCTGAGGATCTGATAATGCTGTAACCCATGGAAGCCACCGCATCCAAAGGGGACCTGTTGGGTCTGCACGCAAACTGAAGGAAGTTATCAGGAATACGAACAAAAGGCGCTAGACAACTCAGGACGGTGCGTTCAATTAGCTTCAGACCGTAACATGTAAGATCGATGGAACGGAAACATTAGGCTGAAATAGCTGAATTACTAGATTTGGGGTGAGCAAAATAGTGGCCGGTCTATAGCAGTCAAGGATAAAATGTTTGCATAATGAGAAATTAAGAAGGGAAATAAATACATCAGTCAGTGGAGCCCTGTTGCACTTTAGAAGTAAAGATTTACCGCCAGGACTCGTTCCTATGGTTGTTTTGGTCGAGCGAAGTAGCTTGAACACTTCTTCCTTAGGAAAAGGTGTCACATTAGCGCATTCATAAGGGAACCATAAAGCTGCAGAGTCATTATGTGAATAGATAGACGCTCGGTTGATGCTTTCTACATCCGCAGTGGAGCTTATCGTTTTCTTTCCATACAAAAGCCGAATGCCTTCCCAGAGGCCTTTGTTGTTGCAGCTGGACAGGGTTTGACTTCCATACGATGAGTCGTTTCTTTTTATTTTGCTTGATAATAATGATGAAAGGAATCTGGCTTTCCGTGAATCCCGAAGTATCTCTTCTGTCTCCTTAAGGCCTTCAGTGTGCGTGAGGTAATATGGCCGTTACAGAGAAGCAGTGATTCTCAGGAATAACAAGTATCAAAAATCAACTTTAGCGCATCAACAAAAGGTTGACATTACAATCTAGAGATTCAAAAAAACTTACGAACTTGCATAGAAAAGAGATCTTGGAAGAAGAATCTCCTCGAAGAAAATCCGCATTGGTAGTTTGATTTGGTTAGACTCTTTGAAAGACTGAAAATCTGTCCGGGAATAAACTTTTGGTTTTAAAAATAACAGACAATGATCACTGGTTGAAATTAAGACGGAATAACTCAGGAGGATAGGCAATATAGGGTGGAGTTACTTCTGGTTGGGAAGAATGGTAGATCAATCAAAGAAAACACAATAAGTGAAAGTGTCGAGGATCGACTAAAACCACCTACTAGGAAGTGTAGGTCATCATCCAGCAAAAGAAATAGGAAAGGCCGAAAAGAATATAAAAAATACGAAATATCAGTGGGTGTAAAAAGAAGCTAACTGGAGGTATCTTATAATTGGGCTCCAATGAAGAAAAATATTAGGATGGCTCTGAATGGTTAGGCGATCTTTAACAGAAAATGGACACAAACTGGTGAGGAAGCATTTGACCAAGAAGAATTTATGTGTTACCAAACCATCTCCGTTTTCCTTAGCGCTGTATTTCCTGTCCAATCGGTATGCATCAGCATAACCTTGGCTGGCGGGATGTATTTGAGAAGCATGCCGACAGGAAAAAAAGGGGACCATTAGAATTCGCAAAACAGTCTGCTATGAACATCAGCAGCCAATTCCAAGAGAGGTAAAATTTGACGATGCGGATTCAGCGGAAGCAATTCCGAACGCGAATAGAGAATAATAAAAAAATGAAAAAGCCACTCGCAACAAGAGCACAAATACAGCAAACAAGCTGGAAGAGAAGACTGGATAATTCAATGAAACGCCAAAACTCAAAGCCCATGAAACAGTAATCTATGTAGAATCCAAAAGAAAAACTGAGAAAATTTTCAAAACATACTGTAACGTGCGATCCACACAAGTTCTTCTGAATCTGCCTCTCGTCTCAGAGTGACCACGGACTTCATTAAGGACTTACTTGGATTGTCTCATTCAGGGGTCATTGACGCTAAACAGGACCTATAATTTGGACAAAATCTGTTGTTGATAGACAAGTAACACTTAAGTTCATCTTGCTGTTGCCGGTGTCATCGAAGCTTCATTATGAAAGCTTTCAACTGAACTGGATCATAAAGTTCTCCGGAGAAACCTACTGACAGTGCATTAGCGGTCCACCTAAGTAATCAGGTAATTCGCCCATGTTCGCTTTTTTGTTGGCCATTACTCCAATCGGTCTGTGTAGATAATAGTTAAGCTGATTACGGAAGCCTTCTCTATTCCCCCAACTTTGTAGTCCGTTGCTGCGGCCCGTTAGTTTTCAGGTATTCTGTTATCTGACTTATAAGAAATCTATCAAGTTTGTCACCCGTAGCGAGTATTCGATTATGAAGTGCGGATTATACTCTCCCCATAGTTATGATCCTATGCGGTTTGGTTCAGTCCAGGATTGGAGGTGGGCTTTGATCTTCAACCGAAAGAACATCGTAAGGGTCCATTATTAGGATAGTCGAAAGAGTAATAACAGAAGAAAGATTCCATAGAACATAAGAACCAAAAATGACTGACAGAAATCAAGTCAGGGTCTTCTATTTGACCAATTGCAAAATGTATGAAAGGCGCTGTACTGAAAACTGATTTATGTGCAATAACTGGCGACAAAATGGCACGACGTGCTGTTTCTAATCTCGGTCCATGAAGTTTGTGGAAGATAAAAGATCGTTGTGCAGGTCATCGCCCGTGGCAGAACAAAATCTCGAAGGGGTTTTGTGAAAGTTGTTATTCCTCAAGTGGACCAATAAAGAGACATCAACCTGAATCATGTTCACTTGCCGATACAATCGAAGGACCAATCACCAAACGCTAGTGGAGAAGGCAGTTGATTCTACTCAAAATGCGTCGGGCATAACATAAAACAACCGGCCAACAAATCTCTCTAACCTAACGTAGTCAATCAAGGTCAGTTTTGCAAGGTAGGCCAAGCAATGTTAGCGGACAACTGCATATAAATGCTTCCCATAAGTTCCCCACACGGATGACACCATCTCGGCAGGTTATAAAACGTCTTCAATGCACTTAACTAGCACAGGAGATAACCTAGGATGCCCTTTGATTCCTTTAGAGCGACGTATTCGCACGATTCGAGCCCATGTATTTCCACCTAGTGTGCTGTACCAGCTGAGCTGGATAGAGCTGGATAGAGCTGGGTAAAAATCAATGGTGCCTTTCACCTTGCTGATAGTCTCCTCTGTAGCTAAATTTCAACACATGATCACAAAACGCCAGCGACTTGGTTGATGAGCCACAGAAAGAGTAGACTCAAACGTCTCCGTGGGCGAGTTAATCTTCCCTCTAGAAAACACAAGTTAGCGAACAAGCTGGTTTTCAGTGATTCGTACTCATGTCATTACATCGCAATATATTTGGGAAGAATTTTTCTTAGGAGGGATTGGATTAATGAGATGAAATATGGGTGAGGAAGGGATTTGTGGTATTACATGCATAACCTGAGTATCCAAGACCATTTTGCGTTAATTGTTTTGTGGTCTAGGGTTCGTAAACCCTAATGGCTTGAGTACGAATCACTGAAAACGAGCTTGTTCGCCAACTTGTTTTTCCTTAATGTGCTCAGTAGGAATTTTCCAAGAATATGTTCTCGTTAGGATTCACTTAATTCAAGTGAATATATCCTAGATCTTCTGTTATTACTCTTTCGACTATCCTAATAATGGACCCTTACGATGTTCTTTCGGTTGAAGATCAAAGCCCACCTCCAATCCTGGACTGAACCAAACCGCATAGGATCATAACTATGGGGAGAGTATAATCCGCACTTCATAATCGAATACTCGCTACGGGTGACAAACTTGATAGATTTCTTATAAGTCAGATAACAGAATACCTGAAAACTAACGGGCCGCAGCAACGGACTACAAAGTTGGGGGAATAGAGAAGGCTTCCGTAATCAGCTTAACTATTATCTACACAGACCGATTGGAGTAATGGCCAACAAAAAAGCGAACATGGGCGAATTACCTGATTACTTAGGTGGACCGCTAATGCACTGTCAGTAGGTTTCTCCGGAGAACTTTATGATCCAGTTCAGTTGAAAGCTTTCATAATGAAGCTTCGATGACACCGGCAACAGCAAGATGAACTTAAGTGTTACTTGTCTATCAACAACAGATTTTGTCCAAATTATAGGTCCTGTTTAGCGTCAATGACCCCTGAATGAGACAATCCAAGTAAGTCCTTAATGAAGTCCGTGGTCACTCTGAGACGAGAGGCAGATTCAGAAGAACTTGTGTGGATCGCACGTTACAGTATGTTTTGAAAATATTGATAGTTTTGCCCATGAAATCATCAGATGACTCGTTAATGATAATTTTATCCAATATCGGTTGGTCGTACATTTTCGGTGGTAGTGATTCCCAATGAAATGAATTTCCAAAAATTCATTTAAATCTGTGTAACCGCGCAAGCAATTAGCTGAAGACATCTCACTAAGGAATTCGTATTCTATAAGGTTTCTACTTGCATTTCGCCGCTATTTTTCCTGAGACTACTTTAAAACGCAAGTGAGAGATTTGTGGCATTATCAGCTGACTAAAACATGCCTGCCCAAATAGAATCAGGGAATATCATCTTTTCTTCTTGGTAAAAGCAAGGTAAAAAGTTTATGCTTCTCGTTTACTTTACAAGTCTCGCCGAAAGTAACGAAAGAAAAGTCGCATGATCACTTCCGGTTTCAGTGGGCAACAGCGTAGGAATCCACTGAGCTTGCATTTCTTCTATTCAGCCGTACGTTTGGGTGTTACCTAGCCGGTTAATCGGTTGGGAACGTAGTCGATATCCCATTTTAGCCACTATATGCATACCTCAACCATGAAGCATTATGCGCCCTCTAGGGAGAGTAAAATAAGATAAATTCGCAATAATTTGGCGTGTTTATTGCTAGGAATCCAGCATTAACAAACAGTGGTAATCTATAGGCCAGGAAGTTTTTGGCTAATTTGATGTGGCGGTCAGTGTCTTCAGTATACCATCACTTTTATCTCGTGATGCGAGAGGTTTTAGAACTTCTACGTCAGTATCCACTCGTTTGGCACCTCAGGATAGCAAACATATTTTGGTTAGGAACAAGATTTAGGAATCGTTGTGATTTAATATGATCCGAGTGCATTTTCACCCAATTAATCGAAAGGAAACCACTCTAGTCAGAATAACGAGCTTACTAAGATCTGGCAGAGTGAAACACAGATTCTTTAGAAAACCCGGCCGTTTTTATTTTGCCTACTTTCTTAGAATGAAAGTAATATCTCCGTTACCAGGACGGCAGATAATTTGCTTATATGTATTGCATTCCTATTTTGATAAAAATGAGTAACCATTTGCTCACTTTATTCGGTCAACTTGCCTCCTTCTGGAAGTGTCTATTTTGGAAGTATTTGGCAGGTGACTGTGCACTATAGAAGACGTTCGTAATTTGACTCCGAAGATGTTTTTCTAGGAGCCTAGTGCCGCGGTTGACAAGGTTTTTCATTCGAAATAATAGAGAAGACCCAAACTAACAATTGGATGCCGGAAATGTGTTGCCTTTATCGAGGTCCAGAAATAACGCTGACACGACAATACACGAAGTAATCTCAATGGACTTGAAAATCTGTGTTGGTCGTAATTCAGGTTCTTGGTTTCGTTAGGTTCTGATCTCTGAGCTTGGCATTTAAGTCGCAAACGCTGCACCACCGGTTAAGATGATATCGTGCACTGATGATGTCACCTTTACTGATGACGATACGTTTGCGACCTAAACACCAGGCTCAGCTGTCATAGCCCAATAAAAACACGCGAAGGTAAACTACAGCAGAAGATGCCCAGTGGTCACGGCGATCTGAAAGCAAAGACTTTCAAAAGGTGCTTCACGAGCAGAAACGTGCAGATTTCGTGTGCAATGAAATAAACGCAAACAAGCAAATGTAAAACTTGCCACTGAGGGTCAAAACAGATCTTAAAGATAACTAAGGACGAAAATATTTTTCTCCCAAAGATGGAGGTCAGCGTAATACCATGCATCCCGCGACAGAATTTACGAGCGGCTAGGTAAATGCGCTCGGCATTTTCCACTACTGTGAACGTTAATTTTATTCCCTGCTTTGATGCGCGATTAATCCATAGTCCGTTTCTGCTGACAGTTAGGACGTTCAAATACTACTTAAACGTATCTGGTCGATGGTGCATGGAATGTCGCTAATAATCGGCGTCAGCTTTGGGGGGGGGGGAGGAACTTCCATAGTAAGGCCTTATTGCCAAAGTAAGAAACTCTGTGGTCATTTCCGAGAGCGATTAGTTTTCTCCATGAAAAACGTCATGCTCTGCGCAAAGTTGACTCGTTCAATGCGTCGTAAATGCTGGCCGTATTTGGCTGAAACGTTGGAAAAGCTTAAACACGAAATTTTAAATTGACCAAGGTTTTCTAATGCGTTCACTATCCTGTAAACTGTGGTATCAAAGGATTTCACTGCTTCTCGCTGGCTACTCCATTGTCACGGCAAAGATTTAAGTTATCAACGCAAAACCCTTCAATGATCTTGAAACAAGATAAACTTCGATGTAAATCAATATCCTACATAAACAAAAATTTTCCCTTTTCCTGAATTACCATGCTTAATAGACCCCAGATAACAAAACGATCACATTAACAAATAATTAACTTCATCCTTAAAATAAAGGCATAGTCCTTGGTAGAACACTCGAGAAACAACTTTGCCGTTGGGCGAGATTGTTAATTAGGCCTGGGATAAATCTGAAGAAACTCCACAAAACGTTTATGAAATTTTGATGCCCCTTTGACTGGCTGCGCTACAGTTCTATGTCATCCTATTTCGTTGTTTTCTTTTCTGATATTTGGTTCCATTATGATCTCCGTTGGCCGCTACAATCAATCGGAATTACTTTGTTTAAAAACCGTATCGTTTCTTAACATGGACTGAGATCACGCACTGCTGCATCTCAAAGATCATCCTATCCATCTAACCGAGGCTCTCCTTCTGGCTGACAGCCAGGCCTCAAATGCACCCTTTCAGCCAAGGTGTCCATTCCGGCATTATTAAGTACCAGTATCCGCTCTATGTTTAGGAAAGTGGTGCATTTGTCCCTCTCACTTAAGTCGCCGATCCATGTTCACAACCGTGTCATCTGCAAACAAGAATCGTGGCTGAATCCGGATCTTACTGATTCACTCGTGTCGACAGACAGCTTCAGACTCAATTGGCAGGACAGAGTTTCGGACAAGAAAAAGGATGGAGGCAGTGTGGTTGCATACGTAAATTCCTGGAAAGTCCGAAGCTATTTATACGTACTTTCTAAACGGAATTGACTGTCTCGTGACACAGTTTCATCCTAGGCTTTCTCGCCAGACCAGTGCAACTATAATAAACTTACATATATTACCGTTTTCAGCTCGCAACAAAATATCGCATCTTTTGTCGACTCTTTTCTAGTATTTATCGTACCTCTTCTTGAGGATAATCTGCATATTACTGTGGGTGATTGCAATCGTGAATCTACTCTACTGCTGACTGCATTTGATTTGAATGATCTCTGCATTTTTCCCACTGGAGACGGTTCCATATGTGATGGAGCTATTACCAACCACCCTGATTTATTTTCCCTGAAACTGCGTGCTCCAATTTCTAATAGTGATCATTTTCTACTCCTATTAAGGCCCAAAATATACTCTAGGCTAGCTTTTCATTCCTTCAGACAAACAAATCAAATCCAAATTCGCCTCCGTAACTTTTCACACAACAGCCGTATTCTTCTTCAGAAACCCCTTTCACGCGCATCTACCAGTTTCTTTTTTGAAACTCTGCTCAATGACAATGTCAAAATT
Source organism: Fasciolopsis buskii (assembly GCA_008360955.1). Taxonomy (NCBI): domain Eukaryota; kingdom Metazoa; phylum Platyhelminthes; class Trematoda; order Plagiorchiida; family Fasciolidae; genus Fasciolopsis; species Fasciolopsis buskii. The sequence continues at coordinate 8,185 of LUCM01011631.1, read as the reverse complement.
TTCACAGAGATGGCCAACGCACTCTTTGATGTTCGCTGAACCTCAGAAACAGCGTTTTTCTCAAATGGCCGTATCTTCACCCAGAAACTGAAATCTCTAAGAAGATGCAAGGAGCACTTCCACAAATCTCGTAATAACTTAAGCGTGTGGTATATTTCCAACCTAATAAGAGCTGAAATCAAACGCATCGACACTACATTCGCTAGCCAACTCATAAGTGGTAACAAACAACGATTCCAATGGCAATGCATTCGACTGTTGTGTGAGAAGAAGCATACGAAAACTTCTGCGGATGTTGACAGTATCAACCGTGTTTCATCCATCCTTCCACTTATTCCCCAGTCATATTTGAACAGGGTGATGTAATGACAGTCACAAGCGTTTCTGGAGAAGGTGCTCGACCTTCTCTGCACCGCTAAATTTACCACATGGTCCTGACAGTTTCTCTTCAGTTATTTTAAGAGAATGTGCTGTAGCTCGCATCGATGCATTTAATTATCTTATTAACTCATCATTGATCTCTTCTTCTATCCCTGACTGTTCGAGACCCGTCACTATGATTCTCATCCTACTGCTCTGGCAAAACCTTTTCGCCCCATCGCCTTGACGTCTTCTGGTCTTAAACTGACGGAGCCTGTTATACTTAAGTGCCTGCGTCCTTCTATGTACCTTCCTGACGACCCTTCGCAGTTTGCCTATAAATCTAACACATCCACTTTGGACGCTGTCGCCTCCCTCATTCACCACATTTGTAAGTCCCTAAACACACTAACGAAATCCGTCCGTTACGCTTTTCTAGGCTATTCGTCGGTATTTAATTCGGTCCCACGGTCTCTTCTACTTCACAAATTGCAAACATTAAACTGTCCCAGATCTTTATTAGCATGGCTGTCTGATTACTTTCCTAACCGAATCCAGTGCACATGAATGGATGGTAAGACTTCAAAACCGTTGGTCAACAATTCGAGTGCTACAGGATGTTGTTCTTTTACCGTGTTTCCTCTCTACTTACATCAGTGACTTATCAACTAGCTCACCCTATCATCTGTCCAAATATGCTGATGATGTTGCCCTCTCTCAAGCCGTTTCGAACAACGATGATTACAAAGATTTTTCCAACAATCTATCTTCTGTTTACTATTTCTCTGCACAAGATGGTTTAAATCTCAATACATCTAAATGTTTCGAATGTCTCTCGCTTGGTTGGCCTACCCATCCGAAACGTCTTCCATCAACTCAAAAACACTTACCAGGATTGATTCGACACTACAAGGTGAAACAAAACACCATCTCCCGATTTTTATACCAATGTATTTTTCTAATCTTTCTTTACTTTTCTCCTGTTATTTTTCCAGGTTTGCTCAAAAAAAGACTTTAAAATTCTCCGCCGGGGACTGCCTATTTTCAGCCGTGTCTTTCATACCACGAACTGAGTTTTCCTTCAATCGGTGTGTGAGAAGTTTGCTCACAAAGATCTTTCAGGTCTCAAACATCCTTTGCACAACAATCTCAGATCCGCTTTCCGTCTCATACCCTCTAGAATCAATACCTATAGGAGCTCCACAGCTTCAAATTTAGCACTCACTTTGACAAACTGTGATCGCGTTTTAGCCGAATTCCTGAGCAACCTATCATATTGTGCTGTGATTATTCCTCGATGAGTTTCTCTCACTTTTTTACGAGGTGATGTGTGTAAATTCTTTCCTATTTTACTTTTTGCCCTCATATTTGTTGACTGAAATGCGACACTATTTTTTTGTGCGTAAAAGCCCATACAATACAATGATTTCATGCTTCATATTCAGACGAATCTACCTAGGAAACTACGGTCACCCATGTCTATCTGGAGTTGTTAGAGTTCACAAACAGAAATAATGAACGAAACGTGCAAATGAATTAATGATATTTGCTGGTCCTTTTTTGTGCTTCACAAGTAGAATATTAACACAGAAAGTTTTTTAATGCATCGCAATCAACAGTAGTTGTAGCTGAAGTGAAGCTGTATTTGGGAAATGTTTTAAAGCTCTGACATCTTACCTTCCCAGGCTCAACACTAGCTCCTGTTCGAAAAGCGAGTGTTAGATTCGATCATTTTCATACCACCAGAAGTTAATGTAGTATATAACATAGCTGGGCCAATGCAGAATGCCTGACTGAATTTCGTCAGTTTGATGCAAGTTTTTATTTGATGTGATATCAGGTTGTCCAGCAACGTTGCAACAGGCACAAGTGCGGTTAAGGCAGTTCATCCACATTGCTAAGAAAGATTGCGTTCTTTGAGGGAGGGTGCGCGGATGAGTGGCAATTTCTAAGCACCGATTCCATGGCGTTATTATTTGAGTTTGCTGGAAAACTATATGATCAGTGACCTGGTTGGAATAAAACGCATATGCTAATCGAGTTCATTCAACCTGAACCAACCGAGGTTGCTTGAATATCTTGCGCGCCTTATTAATGTGCACTACTTGTGAAAGAAGCTACTGATTATGAAGGAAAGTATACTTGAAAATCTCAATCGTTGAATCCGAGCTACATCTGTTACTCAAATGATTAGATAGTGAGTAGTCCGGTGAACGTAAAAATTAGAGGTTGTTTCGGTGTACGCACCAATTCCAACATGAAATTTTTTACTCAGTCGGCCTTTATTCTTCGATGAATTTTGCTGCAAAACAATTCAGATTATGCAGCTTTAATGCAAGCCTGCCGGTTGTAAACATTTAAGTGAACTGAACTTATTCGCTATTCAAAACCAAGAGATCATGCAGTTTAATTTTTCTTTGATTTACGAGCTTTGTAAGTGGAGTCAAAAAGACGATCAGTGCCTACTTTCGGTAATCCATTCAGCCGATTCCATGTAGATCATATGCAGTCGTCGTGCGCTGTTGAATCTGAGTTATTAGGACAGGAGTCTTTGTAGTATCTCCAACCGAAGCGGATTCTAGGCTAGCCGGGAGATGAAAAACGTATGGAAAGTGAATGACATCATCAGTTGAACAGTTCCTGTTGGGTTTTATTTGCCGATCACATATACTAGAATCTTCGTAAACGTTTCGCGCTGCAATCGCGCAACAATGAACCATGGAAAAATGTTATTCGTTAACTTGTTTTGTGTCAACAATATCTGAAAGATAGTAATAGCCCTTTTCAGGATTTTGGGCGACATCATATTAAGTTAGTGAGATAAACTTTTCTTTTTCTCCTTCCACGTCACGCACACGAGGTGCCTTTCGACGACAGCAGATATTCTGCTAGTGCGAATTAATGTCCTATGTAGCCCAGGAAAATCATCAAAGAATTTAGGATTTGGTCGGCACAGAGGAATGTGGGTACATATGAGCTATATTACTACACCTGAATCATCGATTGATTTCGTAAAATACTTATGAAAGACGAATGGGAAATTAACAATTAGTGAGCAAGGCACGTAGTTCTTACTGAACACAAGTCAAAACTTATTGTTGCCGTGTCTATGTGATACAGTTGATTCTTTTGTACTTTTGATTGTCGTGGTCGACTTGTGAATAGTTATCAAAATGTATCATTATCCATGAGAGATAACCATTTACTAATGGATTTACCCAATTTTTCTGCCTAAATTTTCTCATGGTGCAGAACGCATTAAACGAGACCAGAACTATACACTGGTTCACTCTACCCGCTTGTGACAATCTCAATTAGAACAATTTCGTAGTATGGCGTTCAGTGCAAGCTGTGAACTTACCAACGGAAGCCAATGAACCGCAGCACCGTAATTTCATCCTCTGGAGCTCTTAGCAATGCACGAAACCCAACCGGGGCTCCAAAAATAGATGCATGGTTGTGAGATGAACAGATTAACAATTATTTAGGTTAATCCTCAGCAGTTCATTGCACGTCAGTCAGACCTGATGGACAGCCTCCCCTTCGCTGGCCTATTCAGTCACAAACAGTCGCTGGAAAACGATCGAAGCCTATTCTCATACTTGATGCTCGTTGATGAACGACATACTTATCAAAGTAAAATCTCGCCACTGAAAATTTGACTTTTTATTTGTTTGTCTATACTAAAAGCACACAACAAACTTGATAAAATCCTACATAGCACAAATTCTTTTGGCATGGTTAAAAAGTATAGTGCCGTAGTGAATACAATAGATGAGTGAGGTAGGTCAGTTACATAGTATGATTAATGAGCGCACATACAAATGAATGCATTCAGTGTTACGGAAAAAATTCCCGATTATTATGCGTTTTACAGCAGAATATGAAAATCATTAACTGACTCCATAAATAATCCGACGTGCTTCTATTTCAAAATTATCGACAGCGACAGAAACAATGGTTGTAGTTCCCATAACACCTACCAGACACAAATTGGTTGCATTACTAGATCTATTTGTCAGTTAGTTTGACTATTTCTTTGACCTTCGCTGGCATCCATTAAAGGGTGATCAAGAACTCCTTTATAAATGAATAGCTACAACTGTTGTGTAAATTTTAGTCCCAAAACTCCCTTGGATTTCACTCTAACCGTTTTATTTAGAAACAACGCTTTTATCACCATTATAACACAAAAAACAACACATGAAACAACGCTTTTTTGAACCACTCCTCACATTGCCTCGTCCGGATGTTCATAAACTAGACATTTCCTCTGGCAAGAATGCCAGCTATTCCAATACTGGCTTTAAGTAATGAGTTAGGATCGGTTGCAGATGACATTTTGAACTTGATGAAAGCCGCAGTTGCGTGATATTCACATTGGTATGAATAATTTTTACATGGCAGCAGGTCAATGAAATGTCCGGCAAAAACAGCAGCTGCTAAGTATTTCTTGCGCGATTTTGACATTTGATTCCCAGAAGAAATGCAATGGTTTGCTTACCATACAAGTATCACAAATTCCACACACCAGCAAGAAAGCCCCTTGTCACCCCACTTAGAAGTAGAAATTAGTAAGTTAATTGGATACCTATTGAACCATTCGCACTCTACCTCCCACTCCTAGTCCAAACAGAGCTTAACCATACGAAGAAAGTTGCTCTGTAACGAGTACATCTTGAATTTCGCAACTCAAAGCCAACCCGGCCATCGTGGTATCCTTTTTCGAAATGTGTGAACTTCCGAACTGTTCCAATAGATTGCTTGAGGGTGTTCTTGGAATCTGATCACTTACACCAACTAATCAGGCTCTCATGTTCAATGCTAGAATTTGATACTCCCAAGATTTTCCTGGACGTTCTGATAACTGACTTCAGGCTTGGACGACGTCGCCAGATTTTCCAGATTTCTCTTTCTTTTTCGGCTAAAGGCATTCTTGCCGTGGATTCTCCTTCTTGTATGGGATTCGCAGGTTCAGATTTTTGAAAGTACCAACCCATTGTACACTGAACTGCATGTATGTTCATCCAGCTTGGCCAACGTCACTACACAGGGTTTTACCCCGCCTCAAATTTTTGTGAATAAAATCTCGCCGGTCTCACCTGGCTCGGATTCCTCCTAAACTCTTCAAACCACTGTTTTAATAGCCCCTTAGTACCGTTTGACTACGCTTCTATTTATTATAAGGCAAGCAACAGCATTTCAGCGAGAAATCCAAAGGCAAGTGAAAGACTGTTAAGTGAGAACGTGATCGAATTCAAATACACATTTTCGACCAAAAGCTACTAGGACACCGTTGGTGGTTCTTTACTGCTTTTACACAATGGTATTTCTTTTTAAATTATTGACAGCATTCTAGTGATTTTAGTCTTTTTGACAGAACGTTTATGAATGAGTTTCTACAGATTTGATGAAAATGAAAATCAAGTTAACCAAGCACACCTGGTTTGGCTGAGTCTAAACAGTAAACCTAGCAACGGGCAAAATTTAAAACCTTTTCAATTATCAGAACCTGATTTTCTCCCTATAGGCCAAAACTAATCCTCAGTACCTAATACAATTAGAACAACTGCACGGCCCCTAAATCAATTGAGATACGAGCTTCTTGGAGATACAGCTTGAAAAGAGAGCAAAACTAAACAGCAAGTAATGACTGCCAACTACACACCGAAAATTCGTCGTCTATCTAGCAGACATTCGAGCGACGTTCGTTTCCACTTTCATGGCCCTGAACTTGAAAAGAAAATCGAATAAAAATTCCAAGGTGTGATTGTCGTGTTTCTGACCAATGTCGGAGAACTGTCACTAGAAACTGATCAGTCATAATTATCTCATTGTGCATGAAATTTTGGTGCAGCTCAATGAGCGTGATCAAAATAGTATATGCTTGAAACTTGCAGAAGTGTCTCCGGCTGAATATTAGCGAGTCGTAAAGCAATTGCTGCATCCTTAGGTCAATAGGCTCGATTCCGGAGAAATTGCAGAAAAGCATAGTGAAATTAATTAGTTGTTCGCTGATAATCATTGTTCTCTTCAGCACTACGCTCACTACTTTTACAAGGAGAGGCACGCATACAGGATATGGTTATTTTAGGCGGCATTTCGCTTTGATGCCCAAATGAACTTGTTTACTCGCGAAGTAGGTTTTAAGCTTTTAAAGTGTTTTGCCATACCATGTAGTTTCGCTGAAGCCAAAATAGCGTGGACCTTTGTTTAGCTGTTTCACCCCACGGAGTTTTCCTTGGTTAGTGAAACATCCAATAATAATGCTAAATGGGTAGTATCAGATAGATTCGACATTTCAATCTTCACGTTCTCTGATCTTTTCTGCCCAGTAGAATGGATGATATGCCCACAGACAGCGAAATTTACAAGCACCATATTTCGAAGGAACATCCATGTAAACAGATGTCCTTTCGAATGAATATCCGAGCATGAACGCATTTTGATTCCCAATGTTCGCTTAGTTTCTGCCTAACTGCGTGATGTATCATATGAAGACCAACAGCTCCAAACTTATTTCGTTCGTTCAACCCATTCACAACCTGCTCTTCTTTTTCAGAGTCTTCGTACTTCATGGATCTGCGGAATTCCTGAGGTTCCCAATTTGTCGCGGGCTTCACCCACCCCTATTTCTGTCGGCGCTAAATCACCGTTTGATTCTTTTATCGCAGCTACAGTCTCCGGATATTTTCTTTGGCTCTGTGTGGAAACAGTAGCCTTGGAGTTTTCCATGGGTGACCATATTTCACTCGAACAATCAGCCTTCTTTCCTCTGGAGCTATTTCGTCATATTGCGTTGCACACTTCGTAAGTATCATAAATCTCACATTGTCCAACGCATTCTAAGAGGGACTACTCTTCGTTTTACTCGTGGTAGCACCACCATGTTTAATTTTTATTACTGAAGAGGAACAAGCCCTCCTGTCCACATGATTAGCGTTTGCCTGATAACTTCCAAATTAGTTTAGGGAATGGCCCTCATGCATCTGTATCCAGGACATTCAAAACACCAACAATTCCGCAATAAAATATAAACTTACTCAAACACGTGTCATGTTTGAGCGTGCAGTTCACCACATGTGGAAAGCGTAAACCCAACCACCATTTGGTTGATTTTGGCCAAGGAATCCTGAGTTCTAAACCCTTTGTATAACCTTGATACCTAGTAATCAAACCCATTAGCCAGGGATATTCCCCAGTACTGTTCTAGATTCACTTTACATGCAAAATCAGAACACGTCGGTGGAGCCATTGCAGTATTGTTTCTTCTGGAGTTCCCGTCTATTTATATTTTTGTTCTCTAATTTGCCGTCCGGGAGATTAGAGTAGCCTAATACGACAAACTCTTTGGTTCGTGTGAACACTGCTTGCGCCAGCCCTCTGTGAGACTATGCGAACGTAAAAGATGGCGATTATTTCAACCAGAAACGTGACAAAACATGGTGTTAACTGGAATTCCCCCAAGTCAGTGGTGAACACAACCTCACAGTCTGAAGATTCTGATGCCTATGAGTACCATGCTCCGTTTGCTTGATTTCGCTGTGTAATCTCTCATACAGATTTTCAGTCGTTTGCTGCCTCCCTTGTCCTGCTGTCACAACGAGACTACATCTTGACGTGGTGTGACGGCTTGCGTGCCTCCATGATCCAACGAGCTATATAGGATGGCTTATCTCAAGCCGAACATCCAATCATGCCTGGAAGGTCAATGGGCCTGACGAAGTAGTCTCCTGGTCCTCCAAGTTGGGGGTTGATCTGAGTTAGCAGCTCAGTCGTTAATACGAGTAGATGGGTTTCCACTCAGCTATTCCCCGCTGCCTTG
>LUCM01011629.1:335250-406926 GCA_008360955.1 Fasciolopsis buskii | reverse complement strand
TACAACAGAACTGAGTGCAATGAGGCACAGTACACACGATCTTTCAAGTTTAGTTTCAATGAAATATCAGGCCGATGCCACAAGTGCTTCAGTCCAGCGTAAGCTGCCCGAACCTTCGATATAAGTGTATTTCCTTCCACTCCCGAACTACCATCGTTCGACACGCACCTACCAAGGTAGGTGAAACGGTTCGCGGTCGTTACATCCTCTCCGTTCAGCACCAAGGTCGACACTGCCGTCGTCCAGTCCTGTAACAGCACTGTGCGCTTTGAAGGTGCAAAGCACATGGCAAACCGAGCGACCGATCCCGAGAGTCTATCTAGTGCCCGTTGTGCATGGTCTGTAGACCCGAAAATCCACACAACATCATCTGCCTAGTCTAGGTCACATAGCTTTCCTCCATTTCCCAGTTCGAGTCCTACATCCCGGAGACCTGCTAAAGCATCTTCCATCACCTCGTCCACGATGAAGTTGAACCGGAATGGAGAGAAGGGACACGTCATCTTTCTCTTAATTTCGGTTACTTCAATCTGCGCAGGTTGGCCAACATGCGTGTTTGGCTCTGACAGTAAACTCGATTTCGATTGATGTCCCCTGCGTGAGTGGAACACGCGTTAAGGATTCGCGTAGAGTATTTTCACTAATGTCCTAATTTTCCAACACTTATGTCACATTTCACTCTTCCGTAATCTCTGTCGTTTCAATTTCCGTTATCCTTATTTTTCCTCGACTCGTTTATTTTGAGTTCCTAGGGTTTTTTCTCTTGGCCTGTTCATCACTTCTTCATTATGCTGGTCTTCCTTCAAATCTGAGCTTGCTCCTCGCTCTGCGTGCAATCTTGTTTTTTTGTTTCGCACCTGACGTTGCTTCACTCCGGCTTATCTTTTATACAAACCCAAATCGGCCCCGCATTTGAATACTGCATTTGCGTGCGTGGTGGGCTTCGTTTTCGCTTGATCGGGTTCAACGAAAGGCCATCTGTCTGAGCGATTATCTTTTGCTAATATCTTGCTTTACAGTCATTTGCCCGTCGTCGAACAGTTGCTTCGATGTCTCTTTTCTTTCGTTGTTACTTCGGTGTTTGTTCTTCGTAAATTGCCTTAGAAGTTTCTCTTCCTGTAGACTTTCGCCGTCTTTCTTGCGCACAGGTAGCTAGGCACCCTTATCAGGTTTCTGTTACTCGATGTCTAACTTCTCTATCTCTTTTTCTCCCGGACTTCCCAACTATGGAACACTCCCATTTTTGTTTCTCTCGTAACTACTACCTTTCACTTTTCAAGAGCAAGATCCATAAACTGGTTCTTTCGTGAATGTTCCGCTGGATACAATGGGCGTCGGTCTCTGGATTAACCTGCGCGACGACATGGTGTATGGGTGCTCTTTGGGAGTCCAACCTCTCAGCAGTCGAACGGACACGGCTCAACCAAGTATATATATATATATATATATATATATATATATATATGTAGCACAAATCTCAATACGGATTATGCGCCATCGGAATCATGGTGAAGGACGAAAACAATGGGCGGTTAAGAAGAAGAAGAAACAGTGTCCAGAGTTCACCATACATGGCAGTTCTTCCATTCCCCATCTCTGCGTCATTCACCATCCATTGTCTTTTCTTCACTTTCCCTCAAACTTTCTGTCTTTCGACCTCTTCGAAACACATCAAGCTTAGTCCCATTCATATTTGTTGTTGTTTTTTTGGCTCAAATAATTATTGTACACTTTTCTTCATGCCTGGTATTTCGAAAGTAACCGGAATGCATATCGCCGACAGACTGTTCTTTTCTTGAATGCAAAGGACTACTAAACTGTCGCCAACATTGGTTTCGATAGCATCGTTCCACCGATATTCGGTTGACTCGTGTATTCCTGGTGGATTGCACTCGGTTACTACAGAAGTACATTTGGTCTCCCTTGACACTAAGACCCTCGACGGATTTTGGCGCTAACAGTCTTCATTGGGTTTCATAATCTGTCCACTAATTCCACCCCAAACCGTTCTCATGCCGATGATGCCATTTTTCATTTTCTCTTTCTCACCTCCCTCTTCACCATGAAAGCACCAACGTCGTCGTGGTCGCTGTGCTGTCAATGTATTCTTAAAGTTCGATCAGTAGAAAAACTCCCGATACTTTAAAGGTCGTTCTCCGTTCAGTGCTTTCTAAATCTCAATTTTCCTTCTGGACATCATTCCTTCTCCTCGCCTTTTTCGATTTAGTATTATAACATTCCACAAACTTTCTGTTTAATGTTTCCCTCGACAGTTCCTCTTCCTGCCGTTCTCTTACACAAGTAGCTAGTCTTACCCAGTTTGTGTAACTCATTGTTGCTGCTCTGTCTTTAAATCTCTTAGTTCCCCGGACTAATAAACCGTTGGACGCCATCCCACCGATTCTTACGTTACTGTTCCTCCTGACATGCGATTTTACGATAGGCCTTTTAGCCATCAGGTTTGCCTCCTGTGCTATCCATTACTTTACGTGTAATAAAAACTAAGACGAGACAGATACTACTGTATAAGCGATTCGACTGAGTGAATTTCCGATAGACGTTTGCACAACTTCTACACTAAATGCAGCAATTAGAATGGGGTCACGATAACTCTGATGCTGTTAGTAAATGCTGTATGTACTCAGTGAAGTTAGGATTTGTCAACTGAGTTTCATCCCGATGGAGCGTTATTATTAGTTTCGCTAGCTCGGCAACCGTTGGTGTTTGACTTTCATGCTATACTTTATGAGTTGGACAACATTTTCAAATCTCCCGCTTAGCAATGGACTTCGATTCCTTAAATGTAACGTCATCGTTGCTACCGCTTTTCTTTGGCGGAATATGGCAGTGCTCCTCCGTCTCCGATTTTCTTTTCAACTCTGTCGATCATGAGACCTACGATGTAGTTCTACCCAGCAAGCAAGCCGTGGGACTAAATGTCTTTCATCCCGATGTATTCCGGTTGCACCACATTTCTTGTGATCATGTTCCATTCTACAACGCTTGAATATCGATATGCATCCTGCTACGCCGATTAGTTCTCTCTTCGTTAGCTGTTAGCGATGGCCTATCATGAATACAGCATGCTACACATTCCACAGAGACGTGTACCATGATGGGAACGACAGCAGTCAATGGGGCTCACTCTGCTGTTTAACGCTGAACGATGATGAAGCAAGTGAAAAATCCCACTCAGTTCGGGAGAATTATCATAAATAGCAAAAATCTGATCGAGTTTCTTTCACTTTTGGCACTACTCCAGTTTATGGTTCTCTTCAAGGAAACGGATAAGCGGTTGTGTAATCTTTTAGTGTTTCACTTTACGGTCTTGAGGATAGATCGCCTCGAAATCAGAGCATCAGGGACTTCCCGCAGTTGGCGGCCACCAAATTCATAGCGCTTGTATTTTATGACTGCATTGCGCACGCGATCATAAAATATATCATCGAGGTTCTCTAAGCCGCAATCCGTACGTGATTATTCCACCAGAATCGCGCTAAGTGACATTTTCTTCCGCATGTCCAGTCTTGCCATTTCCTTTTCACTTGCATGCTCGCATTCGTCATCTGCATTGTCCGTCCCAGCCGTTTTTCTACCCAGTAGTTTGAAGAGAGAAAAATGTTTTATCTTCCTCTCAGATGTAAAATTTCTGCACACGGGTATTCGGAATGGTTTCGAGGGCACTGTAACAAAACACTCATCTACTTTGGAACGTGATGCCGTGTATAAAAAAACGTCCGTCCTCACCCGGTTACCCGCGTACCTGGTTATTCACTTCGTCCGTTTTTTTTACAAAGAGGACAAGCAACTTAATGCTAAGGTAAGTGTGAATTTTTCTTTTCCCAGTCCAATAATCTCGTGCCTTCAGGCACACGCTCTAATGGCTTTGAATTTCTTGCACCTGGATACAGGATACGGTGCAAACTTATGCAAGTTAGGCATTAACACTCGTGCTTTCTTCACTTGACGAACTTCTTTCAGGATAAAAGCCGATCCTTTCTTGCTGGATTAAAACCGCATTGGAAAAAGGTTACGGATGAAGCGTCATGTTGGTTTTTATTGGTATTTTAGTCATTACACAAACTGTCCATACCGAACCAAACTAAAGTAAACTACCCCAAAATTTCGATGAGAAAGCCGAAATATTTTCCATTATGCTTCTATGCTTCAAAGCTGCCATTCAGCTGTCGTCGCATTCAGTTTAGTAAACAGTGCCCCATCATTGATTCACCTTTGTACGTTGTAGGCAAAACGCTCCAGTTTCTAACTTTCACACGGTTTAATCCAGTCTGACAGTCGGCCCGCGCGAGCACGTCGCTGGTGGTTCGTTGGTCATGTGAGCTATCTTGCTCAGCGTCTGGTGGCGCGATCCCACCCGACCGCGTGTCCGTGTTTGGCGTGTGTTCGTCCCGTGCCCCTTGATGTGAAGTAAAAGGTCTGAGTGCGCGTCTCCGCCTGCGTCGCGGCCATCCTGGTAGCTGGCGCATGGGTCGGCTGCGCCTGCATTGATCTGATTTACTGCTGAGGGCATTGTTTAATTCCCGTCCAGTTTAAATGCTTGCGCCCACGCTTTTTCAGGGCGCTCTTGCACCAAACTTTTTGCCGCAGTACACACTATTCACTCTGTGTTAGTGCTTGAATTGAATTTCTGTCTAGCTCTTCAGCTTATTCACATCTTTGTATTTAGAACGTTCTGCCTGTTTGAAATGTAGTGAACTCCAGGTTCCTTTTCTGATTTACACTGTCCTACTCATAAGTAGGTAACGCTTGAAAGCGAAAGTCACCTTTCTTTCGTGCGTTCCACAATCATCAACGCACATCACAACGTTGATCAACATAAGTAACTTCCATACAAATGTTCTCGGTTACACACCAGACAGAAGTTAATCGGAAACGATAAGAACAGATGTACAGTTGACTAATTCCGTCACCACTCATCTCCCGAATGCTAAGGTTCCTGCATTTATGGAACAAAAACATGACTAAAATCGGTTGTAATATTTTGAATAAATTTTAGTGAGGTTATGTACTTTTATTTAAAGATGACACCATAAAACCCCTTAATACCACAGTGTTACGGTTAATATTCAGCATTTCATTATGGTTTCCAGCTTAGGTTTTTAACTAAAGGTACGGAAACAGGATTCGGTGCTGCAACGGAGTTCCTTCAAGGGCGATGCGGAATAAAACCTAGGACGTGAAGCGCAACACAAAACAGATGTTAAACAATTAAATGAAGTGTACTTTTCCCATTCTGTCTCAGCTAGTTGAGATGTCTGCCAAGTCCCTGCAGATTAAAGGTGCAAAAATTATCGAGCATAATTATTTTCGGGGAAAACGCTTGTTTTTCTAGTTGTTCTCAATTTCATTCCTTTGTTTAGTTGGGTTTTTTTTTACTTTTTTTGCATTACCCTTCAGCAGTTGGGTAATTTTCATGTTTCATAATTAAATCGTAGAGTCGCTGCTTCTCTGGTTATCCAAAAGTATGTATCTGGGCAACCTCGATCTATGTATGATGTGCTTTTCCGCCGCTGGCTTCATTACCTAGCTCCTTCGAGTCAGTTCATCATAATCATCATCGTCCAGCATTAAACAACAAGGCAAGCATCACTGACCGCTGCCTTTCACCCAGAGTTACACGTTTCTATAAAAGGAGTGAATATCCAAGGGGAACAAGGAGTGGACCTATGCAGGCGAGAAAACATAAGACGCTGCTGCAGCCAACACACGGAACATAGTCAAACTGTACAACCACACTCTTTCACTCATTCTGATTCGATAAAAAATGACAACACGATCGCTACTGTTAACGGTTCACTGCCATATACTTCATTGTATCCAGCCACCTAGTTGACGAGTCTTTCGGACCCCAACCGCGAAGACGTGCGACACCTATTTTACCTAAGTTCCCTGTACATTTTCTCATCCCACGTTGCCACGTCATCTGTTGTCCTCTAAATGGCTTCTTCCATTTATTGGTAGGAATACAAAATAGGACACCGTACGGTAGACGAGTGTTCGACATACGCAACACGTGACGCGACCAGCGTAGTCTACCAAGTTTTATACGCTGAGATAAGGTATTCTCACAATTGGCACCTAGTACTAGCTTCCTCCGCTCCACATTACTCACTCGGTCTTTCCATCGAATCCTAGCCATACTAAGTAGACACCGATGGTCGAAAACTTTTAACTGACAAACATCTGCCACACGAATGCTCCATGTCTGGCAACCTTACAACAGAACTGAGTGCAATGAGGCACAGTACACACGATCTTTCAAGTTTAGTTTCATTGAAATATCAGGCCGACGCTACAAGTGCTTCAGTCCAGCGTAAGCTGCCCGAACCTTCAATGTAAGTGTATTTCCCTCCACTCCCGAACTACCATCGTTTGGCACGCACCTACGAAAGTAGGTGAAACGGTCCGCGGTCGTTACATCCTCTCCGTTCAGCACCAAGGTCGACACTGCTGTCGTCCAGTCCTGTAACAGCACTGTGCGCTTTGAAGGTGCAAAGCACATGCCAAACCGAGTGACCGATCCCGAGAGTCTATCTAGTGCCCGTTGTGCATGGTCTGTAGACCCGAAAATCCACACAACATCATCTGCCTAGTCTAGGTCACATAGCTTTCCTCCATTTCCCAGTTCGAGTCCTACATCCCGGAGACCTGCTAAAGCATCTTCCATCACCTCGTCCACGATGAAGTTGAACACGAATGGAGAGATGGGACACCCTTGTCGAACGCCACTAGTCATTTCGAATGAACTTGACAGTTCACCGTTTACCCTCATGAGACCATAGATATGCGAATACAATGCTCGCAAAAGATTCACGAATTTTACTAGGATATCCTTCCATTGGAGAGCACTGAGTAGTGCTGGTCGATCCACGGAACCGAAAGCACCTTTCAAGTCGAGGAAGACTACAATCGTAGGGCGGCGGTGCGTATGGCGCGTTTCGAGTACTTGTCGAAGAGTGAATAATCTGGGCGATTCAACCTCGACCTAGACGAAATCCGGCCTTGTGTTCGCGGATATTTCTCTCGCGATTCGGCGTCAAACAACGCAGCATTATCTAGGCCAACACTTTGCAATTATCGGAATTACACTAATCCCACGATGACTTCTGCAGTCGCTCCGTGTGCCCTTCTTGAAGATGGGTACAATCAGTGACTCGCTCCTTGATAACGGAATACGCTCCTCGTCCCAAACATCTTGAAGCAAGATGGTAAGAGATTTTACCAGCACTTCCCCACCCAATTTGAAAAGAACTGGGAGAAGGTCATCTGGATCGGCTGCTTTTCTCCTCTTCAGAAGCCGGATATTGGACTGCACTTCCACTTCCGTTGGGGGGATCAAGTGACACCTCACAAGGATTCACCGCTGCAGGCGTCGGACTAGATACGATAGCGTGTGGCCAGCTAAACTGATCCTTGAAGTGCTCTGCCCATTGGTACAACCTTTATTACCTACCATGGATGAGCTCTCCATTCGTATCGCACACGACTTCAATGACCGAAGTTAGCCGCCCACCGCTGTCGCGTATAAGCTCAAACAGTCTGCGACTGTTAGCTGAAGCGGCCGCTTCCTCCATTTCTTCAGCTACCTTAACCCACCGGTTTTCACGGTCATTCTTAAGGCATATCGTCAATTGACGCTGCAACTGTCGACGCATTTTATTCACTTCCTTGTAATGAGGCAGCTGGCGTTCTTGCTCCATTCGTCGTTCTTTTTTCTGTTAGCGTGGATTGATCCTGACGTAGCAACGAAATCCAGACCATGTTAATGCAAGGTTGATGGTTGTACAAACTGCACTTACCGATTTTCTTATGGCTCTCAATGTATGGCTAAGACTGCATATGCTTTACTGGATTGACATCCTGCTCTGCACGTAGAGATCGGTTGTCTCTTGCAAGTTCGAAGGTCATCACCCTGATAGACCTAATTTATGTGTTCATCATCCAATTCCTAATCTACTTTGGTGTACTCTGCATCTGCCCTTTTTGGAGTCGGTGATTGACCCAGGTGAACCACCATCCAGTTAACTACAAATCTCGGGGTTGTTTGCAAGAATGCACGTCGTAAACGTACACTGTCCTCTACCTCGACCACCCATTCATTCTACATCTTTCTGTCCCTGTTCTTTGTCGGAGGTTCCAAGCGCATGGTGCAGCATTTGTTTTATGCAGCTGGACTGGAAGTTTTCCGAAACTGGATAGCTGAAAAGCTAGAACTTCCCTCGATGGATGGCGCCCATCAAGGGAGCCATGTTTTCTGCTTGCTTGGTGGTTTTTGACCTAATTCCTCATGTCTTGACACCCTCGATTTCTTTTTAATTTCACCCATCCTTGATGCATATCAGTTTATCCCGGTTAGTTGCGGAAAGAAGAAGCTAGGTCTGATAACAGAACGTGAATTCAGCGCGAACTTATGTAACTGGCGTGAGTTCTGGTGTTTTCACTTTGCATTAGAAGTGAAGCATGCTGTCGCTGTGTGAAATCTTCTGAGGTTTTTCATCTCTTCCGAGCGCGATGATAGGACGATGGACCTGTGCGAAAAAGTCTGCGTATTCTGCGATATGTCCTATCACAAACAATGCTCCATTTTTTGCAGTAGAGAACATTTTGTTGTTCTCCGTTTGTTGTGGGAATTTTAATTTGCATAATGTGTAACCCGAAAATCCCCTTGCATTCCTTACTTGCGAAAGTAAAAGTTTCAACCACAAATGTGCTTCAGGGGTTTTTCTGTTATTTAGTCGATATTTCGCCACATCTTGGCTTTCTGTTCTATTCTGCCTTTGTTTTATTCGGATCTTCGCCTGTTCAAGGAAACATTCGTGCATGACTTACTGTGTGCAATGTGCATGAACCACCTGTCATTTCCCACGTTCTTCCCATTTTCTACGTTCAGATTTTAAAAGATGTGAAGTTCCCACTCGAGTTGGACTTATTCACATTTTGCTCAGAAGCTTTGCAAAAGCAGTTGTTCCCGATGCGAGAAAAATTTCGCATGGAGGAAGACTTGGTCGTGCACGGTTTGACAAAGAAAGGAGAGAGTAAGAAAATTGAGTCACACATTTGAATGCTACGGCACGGTTTTGCACACCAAATTCACATTTCACTAGATGCTCAGTCTTTCTTTGGTTAGTTTTATCATAGCTGGAATCGATTGTATCGTTTGTCCATCTAGTTTCCATTGCTCTTGCGCACTCCCGGGTTACTTCGTGTGGATCGATTTCACGCCGTTTTTTCTACGGGCACAATGGTCTTTAGATCATAAAGTGGAAGTTCATTTCGAAGACTGAAACAGTCTAACTTGTTTATCTCATGTATCACCGTTTAGCAGCCAGTCGTATTCACATCACTGATAACCTTGGTGGAAAAATCGAGCTCAAAATGGACCACATTTATCAGGCTGACAGTAGAATACTGTGTTTTGTCTCCATAGTTCTTGCTCTCCGAGAACAGTCACTCCTTCCAAACGAACACACTGCCACAGTTGACCTTCGACGTGTTCCTTCGAGTGAGATAGGCCAAGTTCATGCCAGTCTGCCGTCAGGAATGGTAGTCAGCAGGAGGATAGCTTCTTCAACCTATTATGTTTAGTCTCTCGCTGGTTTTTTTCCTTACCGTGTTTTCAGTTTTCAGAGCTTTGAGATAGTAGCCGAAATCGGATGACTCTGGCGCATGGTTGGTGGTTGCAAAATCCAAATTGTAAATGTCGGCATCTCTACTGCAAATCGACGAATTTATGCCCTGTCCTCAAAGGATCTTAAGTTCGTCTCAAAGAAGGCTGTTATCATAGGCATCCAGATACCGATTGATGAAAAATGGGTCCAGCAGTTTTGTCTCTCGTTTCTTTACGATGAACTACATTGCAGGCATGGTTTCCATCTGGGAATCAGAAGCGAGCTCCAACTCATCTAGCGCCCCTCTAAGTTGCGGATAGCGAAACAACCACGTTTTTGATGGTTAGTCAAAAGCAGAGTAGGCCCAAGCTTATGCCATAAGTGACAGAAGATAAAAGGCAACAATATCGAATTTGCAGCGGTTTTTTCTCTGGCAAGCGTTCTGTTTACGTACTATCAGAGCGCTGGTAGCGGTGTGACCTGGCGAATGTCTGTCATTGGTCCTTGTAGTTTCATAGCCATAGGGCCGTGGTCTGTCAAATTATGGCAGTGTAATATCTCATAGCTAAATATGACAACTCACAACGGAACTGGCTTTTGTCACGTGTGTGGTTATCCCAAATGTGATTTTAGCTTGGTCAACGGGGTACATTTCATCTGCTTTTGGTTCCACTGAGCTCCTTCGCTCATCGTTTTCTTTGCGCTGCCCATTTGTTCTAATTCTAGAACCAGACCAAATTGATCCTTGGAAAGAACCGGATTTGTACGAACCGTATTTCCTGGACAGCGATCCTGGGTCAAATAATTCTGGATACTATGAACTACAGGGTGTTCTCAGTCATCAAGGACGGACTAGCTCCAGTGGACACTATGTGGCCTGGGTCAAAGTTAACGGTAAATTTCACCTTATGTGCTCCTAATATCCTGCACTGCAATTGGCATCTCCGACGAGATAGAGTTACTTAATGAACCATCTTGTCTTTTTACGAGATTTTGATTCTCGCAACGTTCCCCCTGTTCTGACTGCAAGCAGCAGCGTCAGTGTGTGGTTGCAAGTGGCTCCCTAAGGGTTCCCACACCATCCCAGTCCAACCGAAAATAGCCCAAACATTAGATCTCTTCCGTTTGTTTTGATGTACTTTCCTTTGCTTGACTGCTAACGGCTTACTTAAGAGTCTGGGACTTCGTCTTCTCCAGTTCAGGTTAACATGCTTCATTGATATATCACTTAATCCTTTGGGACAGCAAACGAAAGCTGCATGACAGGTGCCAATCATATATCTGGAAATATCCTTATGTACACTTCAGTCTACCGGCGCGTAGTTACTTGCCTTGATAAGAGCGAACAAACGATGTAAGCTACTGTCAGCTAAATCCAGAGAAAAGAGAATTCCGAGCGGATCGATAGTAGACGACCGCTTAGCCAAAACTGTCAAAGCCTTATTCTGTTTATTGTTCTGTTCTTTGTTCGCATGGCCTACGAGTGCTCAGTGGTGCCATGAGTCTATGTGGTTTCGGGATTAGTCGACTTTCATTGTTTTCGGTCGCAAAAATTGTTCACATTGATTGACTTCGCAGTGCTAATTCTTGTATACTATTCTCTTATTAGCTAAGGCATGTACTTCTCGGACTACGATAAAAGGTTTCCAGTATTTGTCAAAGAAAATACGGGAGAATTGGAACCGGTAGGCTTCACCGCTTAAGACATGTAGTTTCCCGGGTGGAATCTGAAAACCCACCCGTCTAATTGTTAGGTGTACTGCAAAAGAACCTAGCTAGACATTCTCGGTTTTCGCGTACCTTACTCGTAATGCCATATTGCGATGTGTCTCGAAAATTTTCCGAAATGTCAGATTAGTCTACAGCCACCACCCAGTAGGCTTTCTAAGATCTCGTTCTTATAAGTCTGAACCATCCGTGCATATGCACACCTGTACTTTACGGTGCACTCAATGACTGTCTACATTTTTTCGCTACGTGCAAGCAAATATTCACCAGTCAAATCTCGGGATAGAATGACACTTTTTACTTTATCCCCGAAGTTGCTCACAATTTGACAAATAATGTAATCGATATGGAGTTTTTAGTAATTCACTCCCAGGCCTTCCTCGTTTTTTTTTCTAACTACGTCACCTAGCCAGTGACAATCACGAGAGCCACCGTACTCGATGTTCATTTAGAACTTTCTTCTGACGGATTTTTTTTCTTTTTGAGCACTTGCTTGGCTTCTTGCATCTGCTGTCCAAGTTTTGGGAAGTGTGAGTTCATTGTGGAGCACTAACCAGAGTAGTTGGTACGAAACGTGTTTGCCTATCAATTCGAGACTAATTCAGTCAAATATTGTTGCGGAATGGTTTTCATTCATATAAATTACAGTTTCTTAAACCTCTTTAGCCCTGTTGTGAGATCCTTGATTCTGTTGTACCGTTTGCAACCAGTTCGCCGAAGCAGTATCTGCAAACAGCAGATACTGTAGGGATTTCGCCCACACCGATGCTAGATCGAACCAATTTTTACCTCGCATTCTTGTAAAAGAACTTCGATAGCCTATCTAGTCCGGAGGACTCATGTTTTTCTCAAAGCATATCGTCCTGGACAGTATCCATTTCTGGCAGTAAATCAATATGACAGTGACGTTTTCCACTCGGCAACGACCGGATTTGGCCAGAAATTTCTAGGAGTAAATGCACGGAAAAGAAACTGTCGTTAATTGTCGAAGTGAATCAACATTGAGATATTTCGAATTTTTCTGCATAGTCGTATAATACTGAAATCATAATACCAACTAGATGCTGTTCCACTTGAATCCCGTTTTTCATGTGAATACGGTTAAGTTCCCGCCTGTTTTGATGGTTGTACATACACTCGCTCTCAGGTAAATGTCTCATGTCTGTTTGTTTTCATTTTGGTCATTCTAGGTACGTGGATTAAATTTGACGACGATGTAGTGACACCGGTTACTCCGGAAGATATTTTGAAATTATCTGGTGGAGGTGACTGGCATTGTGCATACAATCTTCTTTACGGACCCAAACGCTTGCGCAAACGCATTGACGTCGCTCAGTCCGCACCTACGATGGAATTTGACTCTGTGCTACATAAAACAACTACGCTCGAGGGTGATCAAGTTTCCGAATAACTGATTGTTTCCAATGACCCAGAGCACTGTTTTCTTAAACTGGACATAATTTCTGTATCTTGCGAAAAGTCGCACCCTCATGAGCTCCAGCCGTTTTGTGCGACCGGCGTTCATCCCATGGTTTTGAAAATCATGTCATTCGGTGGCCTTTGAGTAAAAGTTGCCGGCAGCTTTTTGCACAAAATCGCTCCGGTTATTACCCTTTCTTCTTCCCGGTCATTCCTCCGCTCTTTTTCTCGAATTCTACTCGTTCCAATTCGCCAACTCTGTTCATGTCTTCCTTTTATTGATGTGATCTGGCAGTTGCCGTTTCCCGGTTTCGCGCTTTGTTTATTCCACCCAACGCAGGTTCATTCTTTTCTTGCTGGGATTTCTTGCGTTTCCATCGTCTTATATCACCGTTCTTTGTTGACCTCGTTGTCTCTCTATCTACGGGAGAACCTGTGTTTTCTTGTTCTTACTTGGATATTCCTGCCTCTTTCTATTGTCTTGCTAACCTGTTTCTCCTATCTTGGTAACTTTTATGTTCGGCCAATTCACGACTACTTTTGGACTCTTGTTAGCTATAAAATCGTTTTTGTTCGGCTCCCAGCTAGTCGTCTAAGGAACTCTCACTTTCCCCATCTCTAATTTGGTTTGTATTTGCACTATGCGGTTTGTGTTAACTCAACAAGCAGGTAGATGTGGGCTGTGAATCCATATCCATCAGTCATCAGCAAAATTCGTTCACAGGAAGCACTGGTACTGTCTTGACCGACTGCGTTCCAAAGATTTTGTTCGTTTGCTGCCTGGCCCGAATCACCCCATATTTTGGGGTACTCACGTTTAAAAATCGCTTGTATTATTACAATCAGATTTACCCTCATAGCCGTCGTGGCTCTCGGGGCCAATTCTGTACTATGATGAAGCCGGCGACCGTTTCGTGAATGCGCTAAATCGCTTCTCAGATTACTGCTAAATTTTTACTCTGCGATCAGTTTTTTTGCTTCATTCCGGTGCCTAATACCCGTGCACCTTGTGTGTTGCCGTGTAGGACACCACCCGAAATGCATATAGCAACCAGAAAGTCGAATTCAACTTCGAATTATTTCCCAACTGTCCGAAAAACACGTGAAAATGGTATGTTTAACTTCAGTCTCAAGCATGTGCCAGCTACCAGTCGTTCAGTATTCAATTCCATTATCATCTATCCCTCTACTCATTGAGTGCACACAACCTGTTGGTTCTATCTCTGGGAGTCCTCGAGCGTCCAAAAGATTTCCTAATGCAGTTGTCTTCTTGATTGGGTTTGTATCTCTAGCCTTCATATACATATATATATACATATATATCATGTGATGAAGTTCAATAAGCCGTTCAGAGCCTGCCCGGTAGCGTAATGGCCAAGGCGTTCGACTTAGAATCGTTCGTCCCGGGTTCGCGTACGCGCGTGCCAGTTCGGGCGCGGTCCATGTGCACTGCTCATGATTAACAAGGATGAAATGGCTGTATACTGCTTCCATGGTTTCTTTATGTGGAGTTGAGCGATGATACCACCTGGTGAATTATTTCATGAAAATATATATGTTGGATGTCATGTACATCATGACGTTGCAGTGGCCACCGCTATTTGGAGCCTTAAGGTCGACGAGACTGATCAAGCGAAACCTCGCTACCTGCCGAGGCCCAGTCGCGGTTGTTTATTTGGGGATCTGAGCTTCCTCATTCGGGATCATCGGTGGTCCTTTCCCCTATCCGCACCAAGTTGGATTCAGTTCTGGTCTGTTGCCATCAGGCCTTACTGCGCAAATCGAAATCAAGACGCATGTACATTAGCCGAGCCCAACCAGTTCATTCGGACTGACCTCCCACAGTTTTTTCCCATGTCTCGATTTCGTATCTGCTCCTGTTTAACTTCGTCGAGCGATGACTACTGCTCGGACGAGCTCACTGTGGGACTCACGAAAGAGATGTTTACAGGTTAGTTCGTCCCTAAGCTATTCTTTTGAGCTAACTGCTAATAAATACCCTTTTGCTGATGCCTGTAGGACAACGAAAGTATTTGCCTTGTGCACTGAAAACTTCAGCCTCGTTGGTCTATTCAAGATTTTATCTTTTTGGTTCAAGTTACATTACATCCACTCCTTTTAGGCTGTGTACAGTCAAACTCAATGCAGCAGAGTTATTTCAGATAAGCCAGTTAGGCGATTCATCCTTCCCTTTTCTGGAGAACCATAGTGGGTCAGTGGCACACTAAGAGTAATGGTCGTATTTTATAAGCATGCCACACTCGCCATATCACAGTGGTACCTTATAGAAAAGACTCGTCAAACGAAACCACGCCACACCTTCGACATTGCCGCCTCTAGTCCACGGCCGTTTATTCGGTGGGCTCCGGTCCATCTTATTCAGAGCTAGCCACTAAAAACGTGGCCGTTTCCTTACTCACAGCTTAGGAACTTGCTCCGTAGCACATGACTCTGCCATGAGGTCTGGCACGTATTCTGATCGGTCGCTTGCGGTTTGACGGTTAATGAATAACGCTAGGGTTATGTTATATTTTCGTAATGCTGACTGTTTCACCGACCGGGTCCTTTTTATGAAGCTGCATGACTTTTCTAATAAGCGTTGGCCGGAATTCTTGAGCTTGTAAAACTCTGTAAGCAATCTTGTTATGGTTTCGTGGTCGGTTCTTTTTGTGTGCGCGAAACGAAATTGCCACGATTAGGAGTGTACCTCAAAACCTCCAGGGGCTATGGCATTTTTGGTTAAAAACCAAGCAGAATCGCATCCCTGAAAAGTGCGGAATCATTAAATTCCTTATTAGGTCGGTCATGGGAATCATCCGAGTCACAGTGAGTGACAGTCTGTCACCAGAACCGAATGACCGAATAGATCTTTATTTTTCTTCCACTACAACAACAAAATTAGAATGGAAAATGAAATATTTGTTCTCACTTTGCGTGAAGAATAGAGAACGATGATAAGTGTTACTTTGTAGGGATTTAAACTCCTGGAACTAATGGTTTCCATGACAGGATGGATTTTGTTTTGTTAGTATTTGCACAGACATGTTTTTGTGGGGCACAGGAACCAAATGAACGACGAGGGAATGTAGATATAAAGAGAAAAACTACTCTCAGTGCAAAAGATGGGATTGTTTCTGCTTGAAGGCACCCCTTTCAAGAACAAATGTCTTCATAATGAAGGTTGAGTATTCTCCGCATAGTTTATCTTCTCGTTTGTACGACGTTTGAATGTTCAAGTGAGTATTTTGCCAAAAGTAAATGAGATGAGTTTGAATAAATGTTGGCTATCGCTCCGGTGTTCAGTTGCCTAGTTGTCCTGTTCCAGTTTTAATTCATCATCTGGATTGTCAGGGAAAGAAAATTGAGAATTTGACAACATCGTTTTGAAATGAAGCTCGTTTGATCTATCGAGTTTTTTCTGGTAGCCAATTAGTAGAAAATCAAAAATGAATAGGTTATGAAGAAATGCATGTAAGTCGGATTCAAAACACTTGATAACTAAATGTTCCGAGTGTGCCCGGTACACTTCACAATCACATGTTTTGGTATATCCTGCTACCTCGTGCCTATAAAAACGTTCTTTTACTCAAACAAAGTGGTCCGCATATTGGTGTGGTCAGTTGTGCATATATCTTTTAGTAACTGAATAGTTTTCGCCTTGTTGCACAAAGAGCAATGCGCTTTTAACGACGGGTACCATTGTATTGCTTTCAAACGGAATCACCAGTGTTCCTAACCGCGACTTGAGCATTGTGGGTGCCAGTTGTTGATCGTGGTAGGTAATAAATTAATACACGAATGCATTATAGGTACGGGCATTATGTAGCCATCTGTTTTGTTTTATATGCATCTGAGTAACTAATCGGGTATCACTTTTGATACGGAGGTTCACTCGTTTCTCCCCGTAATTACCACAGCTACTTAATAAATCTGCACTAATTTGTATTTACAATCACTGTCCTCGTGGAAGTTAGATTATGGTTCGATCCGTCTGGACGTATTCTACTGGTTTTCCTTTTGTCTCTTCACTAACTGGTCTGGAGCCAGATTATGATAAATCCCATTACGACATGTGGTCGGATAGAGTATGGTTTTCCGACCGAAACCAACTGACTAGATGTCCTAAAGTGAGCCATGTGAATCTGTGCCTCCACTGTAGTTTTTTGTCCTCACTTGTGAAGACGGTCTTTTTCTATTGGCTCATCATGAATCAGTAGAGTCCAACTTATTGTTGAAAAAATGGTGGCTGTTTTGTAAGTTTACTGTTTTCAGGTCTCATCAGCGGTTCATGTTCATCACTCCCGGACCCGCTATGCACAATCCTGCTTCCAATGTCACACTTGCTATATTGGCGGACTACATCTTGGTAGGGGCCTTTTTTCTTTCAACTATGAACAATTCTTCCCACTTTTGTTATCCGGGCACGTGAATTTCAGTTGTGGCTACCGCGGTCATCAGTCTGATAGGTTTACCTAAAACACATCCTATTAGGTCACACGGGCCGTCGCCTTCTTCAAGGATGATAGGGAAGGTTAACCGTTGGGCTCGACAAACTCCTGGGTTTGTTCTTGAGGGGCATACTTGTGGGCCAGTCTAAATCGGTGATTATAACGATTTACAATAAAGGCGTGGATCCTCGTATGAAAACCACAAAGGAATTAGTTTGGTAAATAACCAAACTCCTCATATGCATTAATCTCTTTCCGTAATCTAGTTCTCACAAAGATTCCACGCTTCAGAATCATGCCGGTTTCCGGCCCGATCGGAGTTTTATCAATGGCATCTTTTCTTCACGATGGATGTTAGAATACAGGCACATTCCGCAGACGCACGATCTTCATCCCGTTTGATATGGAATCAGCGTTTTATTCAGTCGACGGTGGAAGTCTAACGTTGCTTGTAGCTGAAAGACTTGTCAAACGAGTTCATTTCTCTTCACTCACTATGTACAAACAGCAAAAGTCGAGCTCATACTTACAGCTTTCATTCGAGTTCTTTATGAGAAGTGGCATTTGTCATGGTCGTCCATTCTTATCCTTTCTTCTCACTTTTGTAATTGAGATCGTCATGAAAAATCGTCTTTCGAGATGTAAAATGCTACTGTAGAACTAGATTTGCTTGAATCCCAATGTTATCCTTACAGGGGAGGAGTTTAGATATAGTGCTCGTATATCATATGAAGTGTCTTTGACTATAAAGAGGCCTAGTTTGATGTTCATTAATTTTTCGGTATGATGGCCGACTATCAAGCAAATATACATGGTAACAAAAAGATTTGCAGCTCAGAAACATGGTCATTGTGGGCGAGATGCTTAAACACGAGTGTCTTCATAGTATTGTTTGCAGGATGGTGGGAGAATGGTATTTCCATTGGTAAATGTTAGGCGTCCGATATTAGGCTGTTGCACTCATTCCATCAAACAAGCATTGAAATCGAATGAATTAGGTGGTTGAAGCACTGGTTTAGTCGCTAGCATGTCGACTTCCTTGGCGTATACTGTTCTCCGAGGCAACTAAAGGTGGAAATTAAGTCGAACTCTTCAAACCATGATCGTGTGGAAGGACGTAACGATCCTAACCAATAGATTGTCCAAGGTACGTTGATTTGGACTACCGGGTTGTGGTGCATGAGATCCTTTGAGCGCTTCTCGGAGATTTCGGATGAACTGGTTAGATCCCATAGCCAGTGGAGTCCTTTCGAAATGTTTCTGCTTCTCTGTCCTCCTTCTGTCTTATGCATGTGCGTTTTTCTTCCACCGTTGTTCGGTGCTACAAGGTTGCGACGAAAATCAATGCATGTTGCACTAATTGAAAGTAGCATGTCCACTGAGGCGCATGTTTGAGTCCGACGATTTGATAATATGAACTCGTACGTTATGTTTTTGTCCTAGATATATTTATTCTACCTTAGAACATGGGCACTGGTGTAATGAACGACGGTGAAACTTGTAAACTCCTTATTGCCTGCTGTTTGCGAGCTATCAAGGAACTGCGAAAACTAACTGAAAGGCGCCCACATTTAACTGTATTTTGTTGAAAATTAGCTTTCTACTCTCCTCTTCGGATTAGAAAACACGAACCATATAAGTGGAAATTACAATCAGCAGTTACCTTTGGTCCCTTGATCCAAATGTTCGTTATGGTCGTCCTTCTTCATTTCTGCATTTGGTCATTGTTGGACGAAATGGAAGAATTGGAAACATGCGTGTTATTAGAGCTTTTGATTGGATAGGGCTTATTGTAACAGATAGTCTGCAATGTCCTCTATCTGATCACCTACGTAGAGGATAACTGCGTTTTCCTCTTCAGTCTACTAATTTTCTTACTAAGAGTCTAAATGGAAATTCGAAATTTCGAGCCGAATCCAAACCACTAAGGTATGCAGGTATATGCATATTTTCACTTCGGGATTCCCCGCCGTTAATCGGTCTTTCCCTTTCCCGCCCGAACATTTTTCCGGCGACATCTAAATCCACATCCAGGCTGTGACCTTTCATACCTCACAACTGATAATTCTCATCTCTGTACATTGATTCTCACCACTGTTTACTCATTCACCAACACACACCGTTGCTACTGTATAAAAAAGTTCGTTAGGATTACGATCGGATTTACCTTATGGGTTTTTAAATGACTGACTTGTTCGCAGTTTGCGAGATAGCGGCCAGTTGCATTATTTATTGCTGTATTTCCCATTCGCCTGATTTTAGACTGTCACTTATCAGCTGCCAGTTTTTCGGCATCATAGGCCAATCAAAACACTTGGATCGAAATCGAATACCAAAATCTTCTTTAAAGCTAGTGTCAGTTGAAAGTTTACAAGAGATTTAAGTTGAAAGCCCTTTGTTTGAATCCGTCTTCCACGTTTAGTTGCACAATCCACATTAACCAGGGCTATTCCAGATATCTCTGTAGGTTACCTGCAATCATGCTCACTTGGAAGGGAGCTTGTTTGGTTCTGAATTGTGCGTCACACTTTCGCACTAATCGACTGTTAGTAGAATGAGGCAAGAGGCACATCAAATGAGAACGTTTTGATTTCACCTAGTGTACGACACACGCTCAGTCAAAAACTAATCGCCGAGGTAGGATGTTATCATCCCGTGAGATCGGGTAGTTCGTGAGGTGACTTACCATCGAATGAACGATGTTTTCGACTTCCTGTCACTTGTTGCATTAGAAGCTGAACAGGTCAACGTTGGGTTAAAAACAAAATGGTGTCCTATTTGAGTAAGCTCATCGAACATTTGTGTGAGTGATACAGGCGGTCAAATTTTGCCTCATCAAATAATGTGTCCAGCTGACCATATTTAACACCGAACATCAGGTCGCTTCAAACATCCAAAGATATTTCGCCAATCCTGTACTATTCTCGTCAACCGAAGAATTAAAAAATACCTCCAGGTGCAGGACAAAATGTAACCGTGACCCTGCCTCTAAGTAAGTATATTCTGCAATAACTTCGGTTCTAGTAGGTTGTAGAGATGAACCATAAGGCGATGATTCAATTACTTACGACCTCTTTTTAATGCTCTGATGGGTTTTCGTAATGCGTCACTTGCAGCACAGTGGCACAGCTTATCCCTCCGACGGGAAATCATTGCACAACGCCGTGATCTCACACCATCTTTCAAATTGACAGCTCTGTATGCTACTGACCAACTCTTCGGTGAATGAATATTGCACGCGTGGTGAAGTCAGAAAGTCCCAAAGCCTTCAGATCACTTGCCCTGAATCCATCCTGTGCTTCCACCGAAAACCAAGTTATAGGCAAACCTAACGTGTACCGTTCAGATCCAGGGGCTTGGTTTCAAGCGGTCGCACCTGGGATTAATTTGACAACGTCCGCGAACGTTTTGCTCAATTCATATTGCGACCACCGATATCCCGACTCTAAGCTTAATTCGGGGGAACTAGCTCACCAATAAACGTTGTACTAAGACTGTCCTTTAATCGAAGAAGCTTGTATTCAATGTTAGCCTTATCCATATCAGCTGTCACAGAGAGACTGCACCCTGAAGTATTGAGGTTTGCCTGCCTCCATGACCCAACGAGCTATACGAGATAGCTACTCCCAATCCCAACGCCCTTTCATACCTAAAAGGTCACTGGGTATATGTATGTCGAAGTAATCTATGAGTCAATCTGAACCGGAAACTGAATGGAAGAATAATTACCCAAGTAGATGGGCCTCCGCTCAACCATCCGCCGCGTCGTTCTGGATAGTTTCTTGACAGAAACAACAGATTTGGTTAATAACCCTAATCGTTCTTCTGATTAGTAACACCTTTTTAAATGATTTCTACGTCTACAAACATGCATGTTTTGCTCTGACAGTGGACTCGTCTTTCATCGATGCCTGCTGCGTGAGTGAAACACGAATTCAGGATTCGAGTAGAGTAATTCAACTAACTGCCTCAAATGTCTACTGCACACTTCACGAGACGAAGCAGCTCAAGATGCGGGTCAATGCGTGGTAGGAGTAGTCTTGAGTGAGAAGGTTGAAGCAGCCCTTCTGGACTGGATTCCAATCCACAGTCGCTTGTGCGTTGTGAAACTGAAAGGATCAATCGGCGTGTGGACGGATGACATTTTCAGTCTTGGTCGGAGGAGCAGATGTTCTGATTTTGTAGTGGTGGCAGGGGATTTTAATGAACAAGTTGGAAAACTGAGTGCATCAGAGTCCTGTTTAAGTGGGCGATGCGCCTTACCTGCTCAAAGATCAGATACTGAGGAAGACTTATCCAATTTTGTGTAGACAATCGTTTGATCCTGTCTAGTACGAATTTTCAACACAGTTCGCGTCGCACAGCGACATGGCGCTCGAACTCGACAGCTGGTCTGAGTCAGATCGACCATATCGCAGTTAGCTACCGATAGCGCGGTTCTATCCAGAAGTATAGATCATATTGGACCACGTATGTCGAATCGAACCATGTGTTAGTTTTAATGCGATTTTCTCTGAGGCTCAACGGCCATCGACGCACACCACAAACCCGATGGGCTATCGAACGTTTGTCTGATTCGGTTGTTCTCAACAGCTACGAACAGAAACTATCCGAGGGACTAAGAACTTTCACGAGCAGTGGCAAAAAATCAAGCGGGCTATGCATTTGGCAGCAGATTTCCTTTGTGGTCCAACATCTGGCATTCATCGAAGACACTGGAGCTCGCATGAGTCGCTTGGTCTACTGGAGCAAAAACGCCAGCTGCCTAATTACAAGGAAGTGAATAAAATGCGTCGACAGTTGCAGCGTCAATTGACGATATGCCTTAAGAATGACCGTGAAAACCGGTGGGTTAAGGTAGCTGAAGAAATGGAGGAAGCGACCGCTTCAGCTAACAGTCGCAGACTGTTTGAGCTTATACGCGACAGCGGTGGGCGGCTAACTTCGGTCATTGAAGTCGTGTGCGATACGAATGGAGAGCTCATCCATGGTAGGTAATAAAGGTTGTACCAATGGGCAGAGCACTTCAAGGATCAGTTTAGCTGGCCACACGCTATCGTATCTAGTCCGACGTCTGCAGCGGTGAATCCTTGTGAGGTGTCACTTGATCCCCCCAACGGAAGTGGAAGTGCAGTCCAATATCCGGCTTCTGAAGAGGAGAAAAGCAGCCGATCCAGATGACCTTCTCCCAGTTCTTTTCAAATTGGGTGGGGAATTGCTGGTAAAATCTCTTACCATCTTGCTTCAAGATGTTTGGGACGAGGAGCGTATTCCGTTATCAAGGAGCGAGTCACTGATTGTACCCATCTTCAAGAAGGGCACACGGAGCGACTGCAGAAGTCATCGTGGGATTAGTGTAATTCCGATAATTGCAAAGTGTTGGCCTAGATAATGCTGCGTTGTTTGACGCCGAATCGCGAGAGAAATATTCGCGAACACAAGGCCGGATTTCGTCTAGGTCGAGGTTGAATCGCCCAGATTATTCACTCTTCGACAAGTACTCGAAACGCGCCATACGCACCGCCGCCCTACGATTGTAGTCTTCCTCGACTTGAAAGGTGCTTTCGGTTCCGTGGATCGACCAGCACTACTCAGTGCTCTCCAATGGAAGGATATCCTAGTAAAATTCGTGAATCTTTTGCGAGCATTGTATTCGCATATCTATGGTCGCATGAGGGTAAACGGTGAACTGTCAAGTTCATTCGAAATGACTAGTGGCGTTCGACAAGGGTGTCCCATCTCTCCATTCGTGTTCAACTTCATCGTGGACGAGGTGATGGAAGATGCTTTAGCAGGTCTCCGGGATGTAGGACTCGAACTGGGAAATGGAGGAAAGCTATGTGACCTAGACTAGGCAGATGATGTTGTGTGGATTTTCGGGTCTACAGACCATGCACAACGGGCACTAGATAGACTCTCGGGATCGGTCACTCGGTTTGGCATGTGCTTTGCACCTTCAAAGCGCACAGTGCTGTTACAGGACTGGACGACAGCAGTGTCGACCTTGGTGCTGAACGGAGAGGATGTAACGACCGCGGACCGTTTCACCTACTTTCGTAGGTGCGTGTCAAACGATGGTAGTTCGGGAGTGGAAGGAAATACACTTACATTGAAGGTTCGGGCAGCTTACGCTGGACTGAAGCACTTGTGGCGTCGGCCTGATATTTCAATGAAACTAAACTTGAAAGATCGTGTGTACTGTGCCTCATTGCACTCAGTTCTGTTGTACGGTTGCGAGACGTGGAGTATGCGTGTGGGCGATGTTCGTCGTTTGGAGGTTTTCGATCATCTTTGTGTACATATTATCGCCGCGATTGAATAGTGTGACGAGATGAGTCATGTGGATGTTTGGTTCAGACCCAGTGTACGATAATGGATAAGCACAACTACCGAGCCCCACTGAGTGCGAAACTCGAGTCTGGTGATTTTCGAATGCAAGGTTGACCGGAGGACTTGTGGTTTGCGTGCGAGGACGGCAGTCCTAGATTAACTCAGTCAAAGCAAAATATTGTCAGTCTCACACACTGCTCGGAAGTGATTGTGTGTTTTACGCATGACAAATCAAATGAGATATTGGCCAGTTGGGATGGCAACTCATTCCTGTTGAGATGATCTGACTTGGTTGGAGCCAATTTATTGAAGTTAACGGACAATAGTCGTTTCTCCATTCTAAGCTTGTGCAATATTGTTGACCGTCAATTTAGTACCAGATGCTGATTCTGTGAGCACTTTATATCATCGTATGAAGCTTAGTAGATTACACTGGTTGGGTCACGTGTTGCGTATGACGAACACTCGTCTATAATATCGTGCCCTATTTGGCGTTCCTCCTGCGTAGTGCAGAAAGTCATGTGGAGATCAGCAGATGACGTGGTAACTTGGAAGGAGAAAATGCACAACGAACATAAGTGAGGTAGGTGTCTCACATCTTTGTGGTTGGGATCCGAAAGAGTCGTCAACTAGCTGGCTGGAGACACTGAAGGATGCGGCAGTAAACCATGAACATGGACGATTTTGCTCTCATTTTCAGTCGTGACAGAATGAATGACAAATAGTGTTTGTACATTTAGAATGTGTTCTGTGTGTTGGCTGCTACACCATTCTTTTCTTTCCCTGCCTGTTTATTTTCGCTCCCTGTTCCCCTTGCTTATTCGTCCTTCCTTTTATAACTTGTAACTGGGGCAATGCAGTGGTCCTCGAGGTTTGCTTTGCTGTTCAACGCTGAACGATTATGATGATGATTGCTCATAACCAAAAATGCGATTTGGTCTAACCATGTTGAGAACGCTTTTACCTTCGTGTTGATAACGATCTCTGGCATACTAGAAGGAGCAATTCAGTCGTTTATGTATACTTTGGTTTCACTTATTTTAAACTTCATATGTGTGTGATGAAGGGATGGCACGCAGATTTTAATGAATCGGGTTACAACTAGAACCGAAACGCGAAACAGAAAATTATATATATATATATATGTATATATATATGGGATAAGAGTCGGAAATTGTGTGGAGAATCCCATCGAAGGCTGTAATGTCTGTAGTTTTGCGTACAGTTCTGATCTTACCATGTTGCTCTTTTTTGATTCTATCGATCGTGTTTCGCATGCTTGCTGCGACCACGAACCGTAGAAAGTTTTTTTAATAATCAGCATTTTCCTATATCTTTACCAAGATACTACTGAACGTATTGTTTTAGGTTACACGTTATTTGCAGTTGGTTAATTGTGCCTTTTGAAATGTCGTAACAACACCATTCTGAAAAATAGATCGCGTGGATGAACGCGTTCGTCCATGCTTATCGTCATAAGTTGAGCCATTATAACATCACAGTCTTCGGCATCAGAGTACATCGTACTGATATGAACCGGTTAAAGTGAGTTAATCAAGAATTCTCCAACGGCCGTATTTGTCAAACCTGCTTGCAGTCTAATCAGTACTATCGGTGTGAAATTGTCATCAGGAATTTGTGCTGAGAAAGTCAACTGTACTCCCGTTAAAATTCAATTCCTGTTGAATACATTTACTATCCGGATATCCAAGTCAGCTTAAAGGCTATGGGAACAACTTCAACTCTCTCACATCTCTCGATTTACCTGTTCTAGTCCCCGTCAACAGTATGACAAGGAGACCTGACAAGTTTACTTCGCTCATCGATGGAGCTTGCAAGTTTTTCTATATGGATTTGATCACATGTCTAAAGTGTCAAATTTTTAGAAATTTTCACACCACATTGTGAATACCCCCCCCTGTGATTTCACCCGGTTAGATCACGCACACGTGAAGCCGACCAACTAAGTGATCTTCGATCGTTTCGAATGTTCACATGCGCTACACGCATGCCATGCTTTTGTCACTTTTCCCGTTTGCTGTCTAGATTGCGGTTTACTTTAATGGTTCATGAAGTCAGTTCTCGTGTCCCATAAGACAAATACAAATTCATGTTCGCCTAATCATCAAATTGTTTCTTTATTTATCCTCTTTTTGACATTCAAATAATTTGTTACTAAGATGAATTTGTAGAACACTTTTTGAGGGACTATCACATCAAACAGACGGGTCCCAAATGGGAAAACTGCCCGTCGATGAAATAATTCGAGCCCACTAGACTCACTTTGCACACGTCACGGTGTCGACCGTCTGACCACTGCCGTTCTGTCCTAACTTGGCTATAGATACAACCTTGTTTTCAATGGATATCAGATAACCGTCAGTTATTTTTTGTGGCCGAGAGGAGTTTCATTCTGATGAAGTTTTGCTTTGTTGATTTTCTTTTGTTTATATTACGTTAAATGATCCAACTGATGCACTCACCGTGTTGCTGATGTCGCTCACTATCGACCCCATCGGACTGTTCTTGTTCGATCTCTTCGTTCATCGAGTTCTGTCTAGATCCAACGGTGGTAGCCGGCTCAACTACGTACTCCGTAATGTCTGAAAAGATGTACATGGACACTGGTGTGAACGATTCTCAGATGTGAAACCAACTATCCTTATGTTGCCCAGGAAATTGGGTGTGACGTCACGGAAATGATGACAGCTTGGTTACTTGCCCCTAAGGTAAAAAAGACTACGAAGACAAAAGCATACTTTGGTTGCCATCGTGATATCGCCCCGTTCACACTCGAACAACCGCCAAGACACCGGGAGTTTAGGATTGCAAACATGCACACACACACACACACACAGAGAGAGAGAGACGAATGAGAATATAGACATAAACTCACAAGCACATTATAATGCCTGAATGTTCTCATTGTTTTCTTTTCTGCCGTCCTTACACGACAAACACAACCAAACCGTGGTCCGGGTACCAGAAAGAAAAAACAAAATTTTGTTTTTTTTTCTTTTTCTAAACAGGCAGTATGATGTATGTTGTTATGTTTGATGCTGATATACTTGGTTCTTCTCTTCACCGTGACACAAGGGTGCGTTCGTGTGTACCTTTTCATGTGTGTCTGTGTGTGCGTGCGTGCGTATGGCTAACATCGCTAGCAAATGACAGTACCAACAAAAATCACTTCCATTCTTTGGTTAATTTCAAATTAAATTAGGATCTATCTGAAAAGTCTTACGGTTGGTATTGAATTACTCACATTTTTTTGGCTAGACTGTCAATTAATTATTAGCCGCGGAAAATTTCCAATGTGAAAAATCCGGGCGAACACATTTATCTGAGTAGTTCTTCGATTTTCCGAGTCATACAAACAACAGACTTAACCGGACAGCTTATTGTTTACTGGACAATCTGTTGTAACATCATTTTAGAATTATATTAAGTTTCTGATCTTGGCAGTTGTAGTGGTGGGAATTGGCTTTGCGAAGGCCGAACACAAGGGATAAGAGAGAGAGAGAGAGAGAAGGAAATGACGTGTGCAGTTTGCCGCACGTGATAGCTTCTTTTTTTCTTTTTTTACTTCCCTGATTATTGCAACAACAATGTCAATCATTTTCTCTATCCTCTGTGGACTTGATACTACCTGGCTACCCAAACCGAAGTATAAAAATGACTAAGGGAACCATACACCCAGCCTTTGACCAAACTGCGTAACTCACAAGGCAGTGAGACGATCTGAGAGTCACGTAGCCTTCTAGGGGCCGGCGAATGATCGTTCAGTTCAGACGCCTTTCTGATGGGACTAGACATCTCGGGTTCCTGGTGTAACTCTTCGTCACAAATACAGGTGTGCATGCAGACAAATGCTTGTATTTGGTTTTGAATCAGAGTTTGACCATCTCCTCTAGATTTACAGGTAAATTTTGATCCTCCTAGTGGAAATCGCCGGTCTTCGCCTTCTGCGCAGGCTGTTAGAAACACCTTCGCCACGAGCAGTCAATCTGGACAACTTTTTCACTAGAGGCCTTTTGAGACACACGGTTCTTTGGAGGTCATCCTGAGAAGCAGTCTGGGAGAATTGCCGATTCGGAGCCTGAGGCGCTCACCCAAGTCCACTATGATCCACTTGGAAACTGCCAAGAAACTCCTGCAAACGTCCGATGACGTACGCACAAGATTCTTAGGCTTTCCGTCATCAAATACGGTAGTTAAACTTAACACAGCTCCAAATCCAACATTTCCTTAATCCCAACCCATAGACAGAACGTCCCAAAACACCGCATGCCAAACTTTCGAATTTGATTGCCTATTATGGTTTGAAGTACCCTAATTGAAATATTTTCTTGTCAAACTTACGCCCCTTGTTTTGTTAAGCGACTAGCTCATACAATTGACAACTGGAACGTTTATATGCTGTTAAAGTCTATTTGGACAATGGTGCACCAAATATCGGCAATAGTCGGCGTCAGAACTTGAGCAAAATAGTTCTGTTGCGAAATAATGACATGAATAAAATGACTGTCTGGTTAGTTTTGGGTCGGATTGATTGCCTTCGAGGAAAACATGTCCTTATCCTAGCTTATTCGTTAAATATGATGCAAATGATGGCCCTTTTTAGTGCAAATCACTGGGACAGTTTAAGCAGCAAATTTTTAATTGACAGATGCTTTGTAATCAGTTTCTGATCCTCTGCATTGTGGCGCCAAAAGATATTGTTATTTCTCGCTCATTGGTTTACTGCCGAGGTAAAAACAAAAGACCTAAACGTAGCGCGTTTAAATCAATCAAATGCATTTGATTGTAAAACTTGCCTTGAGAAAGACTACCCACGGTAGTCGAAACGTTGGCGCATTACATCTACCAACAACGCTGTGTTATTAATATTATATCATTCACAATAAAAAACCAATACATGGCGCATCGATTTTTCGATACACTCCTTACGTCGTTTGGTCCGGAAAGATACTCTTTGTATCAAATAATTAAGGAAACGGCTATACTATTCGTATGATTTTCAATAGATTTATGTATTTTCATTTGAGTTCTGTCCGTGGTTCCGATATCACAACAATTGTTATATGACCCAAACTGGTCTACCCCGGGCGGGATTCAAACCAGCTCATGTACGAAACGCACAGCTTACTACCGTCCGCGTTCTCCCACCTGGGCTACGAACCGGGGCCGCATCTGAATCCACAGTTTTTCTTCGGACTCGAAAAATCACATCCGACGAGTCCGTGAATTCAAACTTTTAGTTGTTAGTTTAGCTTCTGTGTCGATCAAATCACGAACATTTTACACTGGTAGATGATCTGTTCATCTAAGTTGATCTGGTAATCAGTAATACTTACTTGTAGTGCCCTAATAGCGCGGTTGATAGAACGGTAAAAATGCATGGGTTTGTGCGGGGCTGAGATCGGAGACCTTTTGCGTCGGTCGAATCTGTCAAGCACTATTCGATTTGTGATAAGTTTATAAGATTTCTAGTGCATAGATCAAAGGATTTCCGTGTGAGAAAAATATCGGACGCGATGAGGTCTCAAACTTTAGGTCCGAGACACACTAGGATGAACTGGGAGGCGACCTAACGATCCTGCCAGATATTACTCGCCTGGGTCTCTCGTTCAAATTCATCTTTAAACTGAAAGTTTTATTTTTATCTCGTTTTACTTTAGATTTGGTACCAGTGAAATTTCCTTGTTGTTTTGTTTGGTGGATTCAGGCGATGGTTTTAATGACTGGAGGTTTCTATGGCTTATAAAGTTGGCTTTTACAAGTTCCTCTCAGTCATGGTTCCTGTTTGTTTAAATTGACTAATCGGAACAACAAAGTTATCGGATCTGGCACGCTTAATTTCAATGTTTGCCCAATTACAAAATGTGCACACTTGATTGGCCAGTTAAAGACCAATCCAAGCTGCGCACTGATTAATGTCGACCGTTCACCATCTGGCTAATGTAGAACGAGAGTAATATAGAACCAGACAACAACAAAAAGCCGGTTGCTAGACATGTATACAGTTGTTTCTGCATAATTATGTGATCGTAGCAGTCAAAAGGTAACCTACAATAATGGGGAAATTGGTGAGACGTAAAACTTGGACTCGCTAATCAGGATCTTTGAAAAAGTCCCATCGGACTGTGCCTATACAATCAGATTAATTACTTCTTAGGCTCCATCTGCCACCACACCCACACGTGTTCTCTTTTGGCTGCCCGAATAAATCGTCGTGTTTAAAGACTGAACCTTCACCTGGACAATATCCCGAGACATTTCTGATCTATCTCAAAACTGTTCACAAGTTTTTTTCAGAACTACCTGGAATTCTCAACTTTCGGGTTGCAGAAACCTCGTTCACACAATTCTGGAACAGGATTCACGTTAAATGGACAGCAACGGGGGCATACTTTACGCATGTTGTTCGTTCGCACACTGACTGACACTCAACGAGCAGGGGTTTCTTACGAGATCTTCTTTTGGTTTACTTACCCAAAATTTCCGAAACAGTATGTTGCT
The DNA here is from genome assembly GCA_008360955.1 of Fasciolopsis buskii. Lineage (NCBI taxonomy): Eukaryota > Metazoa > Platyhelminthes > Trematoda > Plagiorchiida > Fasciolidae > Fasciolopsis > Fasciolopsis buskii. The sequence continues at coordinate 376,850 of LUCM01011629.1, read as the reverse complement.
TCAACGCAGTTTTTATTTAGTTAGTTTATGGAATAAAAAACAAGCAGATTTTGTGATCCCAACTTTAACCCGCTAATCTGATTCATCCATTCGAACTGAATTATTATTGAATTTGATTGGAAAAAAAACTACGCAACAGCAATTGGAAATTTTCGAATGAAAAGTTGTCCTTTCGTCAGAGAGCTGAACGTCAGAAAAATCACATGGAGATTTTGCGTGGTTAGACAAGCCGACTGTAAACACGAATTTTTGTTTACCTTTGAAAAGGGTTAGAGGAAAGGCTGTGCACGTTGTAATTAAACTTTTCATAGATGGTTGAAAAACCGGTCAAATGATGCTCTTAAATCGCAAATTCGCTTCAACTTATCTTGATAGAAACCATGTTAACCATACCGTTCTTATGGAAACATGAACTCGCTAAGGCTATTGTGTGAATGCAGCTTGATGTTGTCCCCAAAGCCCTCAGGTAATTCAGGTGAACAGAATTGATTAACTGGGCTGACATGTTTGTCTAATACGTGGTGCTCTATGAATTCCATACCAATCTTTACAGAGTGGAGAACTTATACGATTCTTTTTACATGGTTTTCAATCAACGTGAAACTCGTTTGTCCATCTTCTTTGTCTATTCATGTTTTTGCCATGCACACATGAGGCAAGGCTAGATAAAACAACTGGGCAGACACGGCTCAACACGGGGTAGATATAGGCACAAACTAATGATGATATTTTGGCTCGTTTTTAGTTTCTGTAAAACAATTGTAAAATACCACCGGAAGGGAGCTGCGATCGATCCGGAAAGTGACTGACGCCTGATACAGTTCAATCCATGACCTCGTGGTCGGAAAAGATAAACTTTTAGCCCATTCTGGTCCCCGTCGATCGTACAAAAATTCCATGTTGCCGAGAAACCGACTTTCGTATAGGACAGTTACAGATCTTTCTTCTTATATTCCCGCCTTTCTCTGTTTTTTTGCATTCTTTGATTCATTTCCCCTAATCGCCTTTACCGTTATGTTGATGACTGTCTGATTAGTTTTGAGCAAACATTTACGGCAGCGGCCTATTCGACTATCTGATCCTTGTGACCGATAGCTAGAAAATGAGACACAAACAGAGGGAATGAATTTTCCCAATTGTGAAGTGTTTTATTGCCGGCACAGTTAAGAAATGACCTGAACAACGAAGACTTTCTGTGACATTTGGTTAACCTCTCTCTTTCTGATCAGTTGCTATAGTGACAAATGTGAAGGTGAATAAATGATACATCCAATAATTCATCGGAATTCCACAAATATGGAGGCAGTTGGACAGTAGATTCCCGGGTACGCATACCTGACGAGCGGCAGTAACCGCGAAATCGATCATGTGCATCCGGAGGAGTTCTTACTACCCATCCAGATGCAAAACAACCTACGAACAGCAAGTCTTAGCCGACCTCCAACCCATTACACGCCCCACTCTCACGGACCAACAAAAGCAAAGTCAGCCACGCGCCGTTCAATGAAAACGTGTATGCTTTGTGGCCCTCAGATTGATAAACCTTTGTATCGCTAGTCTCCCTGACACTCCCATGGGTTGTAACCAGTTAGAGATCAGCTAACTCCCTTGGTTGCAGTCTACATGTGTACCGTTTGTCATTATTCCACATTAGAGCAATTCTGGGGTACGTCTCACGGTTTAGGGGCTCAGTGATGAATTTTAAAATTGTTGCATCGCAGTTCGAGCGTCATTCGGCCACGCCACCAGGATTGTTCGCCTCACCTTGAGCATAGTACTGGTGTCTTGGGTAAATTTGATCAGCTTGATATTCCTGGGGTGCAGCAGTGGATCTCCCGTAAAGACGTGTGAATGATGCGGTGCACTAAGTAAGAGCTTAACAAGAATATAAGCCAGAATCTCTCGTATACTATCAAAAATCTCGGTTGCTGCAATACGTGACTGGCACGTGTTGACTTGAAGAGGACGTGAAACATGTCCTTACTACCAAGTATTGCAGAGTCTTAAACTGAACTTAATCGGTACGCAGATAATACCACATGTCGCACTAATCGATATTTGGTTTTGGGAAGCGCTAGGTCATCCCGTCATGCAAAAGGTAGCACATTCTTGCGTACATATGAGACTATTTCATTCATCAAGTGAACATTCTGTATGTCGGTCAGCCACTTACAGACACTTATTGTACATTTCTTCTGGAATATCGAGAAAATATTTACCTATTTCAAAAGTTAGGCTGATGTTTTGTGTGAAAAAACGGGCAAAATCATGAGTATGACGAGAGAACGATTAATGAGCATATGCATATATCTTTTATCTTAAAGGTGTTTCTTCGTAACTCAGACCGGGTTGTTGCACCACGTACGAGTACTTCTCGAGATACATGTCTATGGCTAATTTGCACTTACAAAATTATTTGTATTGCGAATGCTGTTACATCATAATTAGCTTCATAGACTTCGTTGGCTGGGGCCCTTGTCGTGCATGGCACAGCCGTCTAGCGTACCTTGTTTAATATTCCATTCTTCTCTCCTGGTGTAAAAGAAACCATGTGGAGTTTAGCAGATCACTTGACAGCGTGCAATCCGATATCGTACAACAAACTTAGATAACTCGCTATCGTCCGGCTAATTACCACACTTGATCTGGTGTGACTTTATGTGATTCTATGCCACTCCAAGCCTCAGGGTCAAGGCTGCTGTTTTCTCTCCGTGTAGTGGGCTGTAGTAGATATGGAACGTGTTCCACTCCACTCGGGCTCCAAGCGTATAATAAAGAATAGGTGTCTTTTTCATCATTCTTAGTGCAAAAGACCTGTCAGCTAATGGGCTAGAGACACCGAAATATATGGCAGTGAACCGTGAATTGTGGCGATCGTCTTGTCATTCTATATCGAGTCAGAATGACTGAATATATGCGTTTGTACAGTTAGACTGTATTTGGTATGTAAGCCCACACCCTTTCCACTTTGCTTGCTCATTCCCCCTATGGGAACGTTGAACCAAGTAGAGAAAAGTAGCGCTTAATTGGGCCCACCTACTAAAAATGACGAGGATAGCACGAACAATGACCAGGTGCGTTGCCAAATTTGCCTTTCTTCTCGCATGCTCACCGACTGACTGTTGGATTTATTGGCGACATTTGTACTTTGATTCGGGGTGTTATGTGAAACAATCTTCCAGTGGCATTTACCGAATTTGCCAATAGCATCCAAACGTTTTCAATAATGTTTGGATCAAGAATACGAGTCAGTTGACCGATGGTTTTGGCTTTCTCATGTATTCGTATTGCATTGTATTGTATTGTATGGACTTGTGGGTACAAAAAATGTCGCATTTCAGTCAAAAAACGTTGAAAAAAGTCCCACTGATCACAGTGTAAAAATGAAATAAAAACTCACCAAGGTCGGATTTGACAGCATTATGATGGGTTGCTCAGGAACTCGGATGAAACGAGGTCACGGTTTGTCAAAATGCATGCTAAATGTGAGACAGAGGATTTCCTATAGATATTAATTCTAGAGGGTATGGAACGAAAAGCGGATCGTTTAGAAACACGAGAGCGACACTTTGAAAGATCGTTATGCAGAGGATGCATGGGACCAGGAAGAATTTTGTGAGCGAATTTCTCGTATGCTGATAAGTGTTGATCGCATAGGTTTAGCGGCAATAATAGGAAAATTCGGACGAGGAATTTTAAAGTTTTTCTTAAGTAAGCTTGAAAAAATAACAGATCAGTAAAGAACGATTGGAAAAACACTGATATACAAATCAGGAGATGTGCTTCGTTTCACCTTGTAGTGCCGAAGCTTCCTGATTTGAAATGACAACCGTCGGAAATTCTTTACACAGGTAGAAATGTGAGAAGTCCACCTCAGATTTTTATCAACAGTAACTCCTAGATGATTCATAAAAACATCCCTGGTAATCATTTCTGAATCGATTGAACACCTTTTGGAAGGATAGACTGACTGAGAAAGAGAGAGAACAGACATTCGAAACATTAAGATATATTGAGACTTAAGCCAGCATCTGCAGAGGAATAGTAGATAGAAGATGCGTGGTTGGAAAATCTTTGAAAATCATCCTTGCTCGAAACTGCTTGAGAGAGGAGAACATCATCGGCATACTTAAAAGATGACAGGGCGAGCTAATTTGTAAGTAGCTGATGTAAGTAGAGAAGAGGTACGTTGAACGAACAACAATCCGAACCACTGCTGTGTTATCAACCAACGGTTTTGAAGCTTACCGACCATTCGTGTGCACTGGGTTCGGTTAGTAAAGTAACCAGACAGCCATGCTGATAAAGGCCTGGCACAATCAAATATTTCCAGTTAGTGAAGTAGAAGAGGCGGTAAGACCGAATCGAATGCCGCCGAATAGTCTAGAAATGCGCAACGCACAGATTTCATCAACGGGTTTAAGAACTTACAAATGTGATGAATGAGGGAGGCGACCGCGTCCAAAGTGAACCTGTTAGATTAATGAGCAAACTGAAAAGGGTCGTCAGGATGATGCATAGAAGAACGCGGGCTCCCAAGTAGAACACGCACCGTCAGTTTAAGACCAGATGTTAAGGCGATGTGGCGAAAACGTTTTGCCAAAGCAGTAGAACTGCTAGATTCTGGGAAGAGAATCATAATGGCGGGTCTCCAAAAAATAAGGGATAGAAGATGAGCTTAACGATGAGTTAATCAGAGAAGTAAATGCATCAGTCAGAGCCGCAGCACCATGTCCTAAAGGCCCTGAATACACACTGTCAGGAGCAACCCCTGTCGTCATTTTAGTGGTGCTGAGAAAATCGAGCACCTCTTCTTTAGAAAAACTCGTAACTGTCGTACCATCATCCGGTTCAAATATGGTCGGAGTATAAATGGAAGGATGGATGAGAGCCCGATTGATGCTATTGACATCCGTAGAAGTTTTCCCATGTTTCTTCTTCCTACACAATAGTCGAATGCCTTTCTATAGGAATCAATTATTGTTGCCACTCAGGATCTGGTCGGCGAATGTCGTGTTGATGTGCTTTATTTTAGCTCTTATTAGGGTTAAAATATACTGCACAATTCAGTTACTACGGGGTTTGCAGAAGTGCTTCTTGCGTCCCCTTAGAGATTTAAATATCTGGGGGGAGATGCGGTCATTGACATCTAACTTGATCCAAGCTGCATTTACGTCCCCGTCGTGCTGCTGAGACGGCACGACTGTTTGCGTATATTACGGAATCCAAGGGGAATATCTGGAAGGGCCAAGAGACTATTCAAATCTGATTCGGTAAAAGATATCAAATGTACATTAAAGCTCAATTTGTTCGCGTTGGAATTACCCAGCGCATTGGCATTCAGGTGGCATGTTCTCGGTAGGTAGGAGCGTCGGCGTTCACTTTACCACATGATCATCCGTGCAGTTTTCGATGAAGAATGACTAGAAGCAATAACCAAGGGAAATTCGTCGCTGTTCAGAAGTGATCATTTCAGATGCCGTAAACATCTGATAAGCTATATGTTCCATTGCCGAAGTGCCGAAGGTCGACGGACAAAGTTTAGTAAGCTGCATTCAAGGATAGGTGCACAATGGAAATGGCATAACTCCTGCCGGTCATATGCGTGTCACAAAGGAATAATTCCAGAATGGAAAACAAGTTATTTGTAAGAATCTTCAAATTAAACGTCTAATCTGTTATGACAATCCAGTCAAGTCAAATAAATGTATTGTGCACTCCAAAGGTCGGATAATTCGCATCGTTGGAAAATCACTGGACAGATTTAATCTCTCCGACTGACCGTTTGATCCTTGGATTTGAGCCCGACAACAGCATATGGGGTTAATCTAAAAGAAAGATTGCGCTGGCCTTGAACCTGCCAAACCCTGGGACGAAAATCTACTAAAACACTTTAACCGACGGGTATACCATACATCACGGATGTTCGAAAATGCGGGGTTGATACAAGTTTGTAAACAGTACGATTTTCATACTTTGCCTTGTCATTCTTGCGTCTTCTCGTTACCATTTGTATAATCGTCGTCATCAGCATCATCATCATCTGCGTAAGTGTATTCACACTTAGTTGAAGATTAAGGCATTTTTGTGGATGGCTGATTGATTTTTGCCACTGTGTGCATACCTAACAGTACACTGGGTAATCAAACATCATATTTTAAACGTAGTGTTGAATAAAATAGTCCAGAATTTGTGGATGAAATATTCCATTTTTACATGCATCGTTTCTACAATATGATCTACTTTTGGCCAGACAACAGAAGACCAGACATAATTTCAGCTACCGGAAGTGTGGTGGCAACTATATTAACTTGCTCCATTCGCAGTATTCACAAAGAGCCGTGCTTTTGCAACAAGAAGACATTCACGTACACCGAGTAAGTATCAGGGGGTACGTGAGGAATTTATCGAAGGCTCGAGGTCGGTCACCGGTCGGCTCATATTACTATTGCGATCCGCAATCAATTTATTTGTGATCTCTTAAGGAAACCACCCTATTCAAGGGTCTGGTTGTACAATGTTATTCATGAATACATATGAATGTTGTCAGCAAACTGTAAAAATTCAATAACTGGGATGACTCGAAAATTTGGTAATAACTTGTATGTGTGGGGGGTTGGCTTCTAACGCTATCATCATTATCATTATCGTTCTGCGTTAAACGGCAAGGTAAGCCTCACTGACCGCTGCTTGTACCTCAGGGTTACATTTTTCTTCAAAAAGATTCGGTATACAAGGGGAAAAGAAGGCGGAAAAATATATAAATGCCCTTGTAGCCAACATATAGAACACAATCTGACTGTACAAATGCATGTTTTCCATCATATTGATTTGATAAAATATGACAGCACGATCCCCAAGGTTCACGGTTCACTGCCATATACTTCAGTGTCTCCAGCTAGCTAGTTGAGGGGTCTTTCGAACCTCAACCACGAAGAAGTGAGACACCTATTTTACCTGAGTTTAGTGTACACTTTCTCATTCCACGTTGCCACCTCATCTGATGATCTCCACATGACTTCTTCCACTCCGAGGAAGGAACGCCAAATAGGGCACGGTACTGTAGACGAGTTTTCGTCATACGCGAGACGTGACCCAACCATCGTAGTATGCTGAGTTTCATACGCTGAAACAAGGTATTCTGAGAGCCAATACCTCGTCTTAGATTCCTGACCTCCACACTATTCATTCGGTCAGCCCATCCAATTCTTGGTGATCGAAATCCTCTAGCCAAGGAACATCTCCCACATGCATACTCCATGTCTCGGAACCGTACAACAGAACTGAGAGCACTTTGGTACAGTAAACACGACCTTTCAACTTGAGTGAAATATCAGCCCGATGGTACAAGTACTCCAGCAAGGCGTATACCACCTGAGCCTTCGATATACGCATGTTTATGTAGTTTCAAGAGCTCACACGTTATATGCCTTTACTAGAAGTCGTAGAAAGCGGTTGCCCCAAAAGCACTTCGTGCACCATGTCTCCTGACGGACACATCTGAGTAATGCGCAGAGATGTCCTCTTTTCTTCTCCCTTTTCGTGCTTGCTATCGTGAGAGTACAGTCATTCGGACTTAAGGAATAAACTGAACTCAGATTAAGTCGAAATGACATTTTGGAAGAGTTAGTCCTAATTTTTCGTGTTTGAAACAAACCCCTCAATGTCACTAGTGCGATGACTGTGGTCGAAGGCATCCAGTTAAAAATACCGTGAGATTGAAACTTGGGACCCAGCAACTTACATTTAATCTCCGAGTTACTCACAAAATTATTCATGTGCTACCCAAATCAAGAACAAAACAGAGTTCGAATACCGGAAGTCTTCACATATCTGCTCTCAGTTCCCATGTTCTTGCACCCTGTGGAAGCATCGATCTCTGCTTTTGTGTAGCCAATCTTTGATGGATTACTGGATGTCATATCGACGATTCAGATGCCTCAACTGATAAGATTTGCACTAATTGGCAAAATTTGTATAAATATCTCTACTGGAGTAATCCTATTTTATCATTTAAAATCGTGTTCTAACAAGAACCGGTCCAAATGGTTTAATCTGATCTCACATACTCCAAGTTATTTCTCGTTTCTCTAAGTGTCATTTTTGAGAGCGAAAAATGCATTTGAACTGCTGATTGAATTATCATAGATTCGCAGCCATGCTGCAAGATGCAAACGAGACAATAGAAGCATTATCTGGTATTTTTAACTTTCGTTTTTTGCAGTACCATTTTATTTGTCCATAAAAAGTTTAAGATAGCACCCGTGGCTCGTAAGTTGACGTGTTTGCAGGGGGACACCAGTAACAGTGAAATTGGATACTATACATGAAACAAACGTTTGTGCGTCCATAATTATGTCATGTTTACCCAGCGACCACATTGTATGTATTGCAAGCAGGACCGTATCCCTTTTGTAAACTGTTGGCTGTTACCTTTGGTAACCGGTTACTTGGCAACAAATATTCAACAGACTCAAGGCCTGAAACGGAACCATTTGAGAGTTTGGGTTAAAAGGTTACAAAATGTGTGTACGCGCGTTCTTATAATTCTTTATTTGAATTCGATGGATTGTAAGAATACGTCACAGGCCAATTTTTGGTTTGCCCATTTGGAAATGAAGATGAGGATTCCAGCGAATCTAGAAAACGATGTGTGTTAGTCGCTAGGGCCAAATAAAAACCGAACGATTGTTTTTTCAGTTTCTGCGGTTAAGATAGATCGGTGCCACCGACATGGTTAATGTTTCTCCCATAAACTGGCGTATCTTACACTTTTTATCAGCCACACTGAAACGCCCAGTTAACCGACTGACCACGGCTATTCAGACATAAGAGTAAAGGCGGCCGGCAGGAATTACCTTTACTCCACAAGTTTATTGGAACTTCAATCTAACCATGAAGTTGGTCCATTCTCGCAGTGAACGTAACGGGATAGAAATCCTGGTGGTCAGTGGATACAACGGCTCGACAATAACCCCCTAGTCAAAGTTAGAAAGGAACCCCTAAAATTATTAGCGACTCAATGGGCGCTCGTCTTCCAACATAAAATGGGGTAATTTGTATTCTAGTCGTGAGAATTGTTCGTCAAAAGAATTTTTGCCGGCACCGTCCATTCTTCCCAATCATGGTATAAACCATTTAACATGTTATTTTGGAATTAGATCATAATTGCTTGGACTGATGCCAGAAGTAATAGGATTTGTGCGGAACGCTCCTTAACACACATCTCTCCGGGAGAGTGTATAGCAATGTGCAGATAATCAGTCCACTGAAATAGCGCGCACAAACAAATGCCCCCATGAGAGCTGGACAACGTCTCAGACCAATGAAGACGACATCTCCATAAGCTAGTTAAAGGATATTTCCGAACAGCTTTGACATGTTCCCGAAAGATTGCAGGAAATAGCACGTTTGCCCGTCATTCATGTTTATCAATGCAATTCCAGTTCACCCTAATTCTTCTCGATCTAAAACCTTACCCGGATTTCCCACTGTTATTTTTCGTCAGCGGTTTCTTTCTTAATGTGCGAGCTGTGCGAATGGTGAGATTTTTTACTGATCAACCACCTTTCTGTCTGCTTTTAGTTTCTCTCTATCTCGTCGTATTTTCCCATTCTACCAATAACTGACTTGATATAGTGTTCTTTCTTTCATCCTTTTTAGCTAAGACAAACCTCCGGCATTATCGATGAAAAATATTCCCCCTGCAGAGTCATTCACTGTTCGCATGAGGCGCCATTGTTAAAAACCTATTCCATATCTGGTCTCTGCAATTTTCGGGAGAGAATAAACGGTTCTCGAGTGTACTCTTAGCCGCTGGAGCGTAGTGATCAATGCTATAGGTCTTATCTTTCACAAACTTGAGGAATTCATTTTGAATTCAAAATTTGGTAGAATAGAAAACATTATACTAAAAACGTTTTCTCAGTTTTGAGTCAAAAGTATGGTCATGCGGATTACACAAAGTCAAAGGAGTCGAACCCCCACATAACGTGATCAGATCCAAGTGAAACAAACAAAATCTCAAAACCTAATAGCAGAAAGTCAAAGCTTCAGCTCACTACTGACAATATTGTCCATATAAATAGGTTACCGATAAAATCCTCCTCAACTCTATCACATCCACGCAAACCTTCAGTGGTAAAATATTTCAAAGAAAGCAGATTATGAACTGCCCACAACCGAAATGGGAAACCACCCAACCATACACCCATACACACCAACGGAGACGTTGGGAGCATGATATTACTATGATTTGAGTGCCATTTTGTGAGTCCACACACCAACAAAGGCACCTAATATGTGTTAGTCATACCGCGATGTTTGTGTGTGCGCTAAGTGGAATGAAAACAGAGGTAACGCACCTGTCACCTGTGATAGTTGATTGCGACCACCAGTCCGACCACATATTCGGACATGTGAATGCAGTCCATTTTGTTTCCTAACAACCACTATAGATGAGCGATTTGTGGTTGATTGGATTATCACGTACATTAGTAAGACGAGTCGACCGATTAGGTCTAGGGTAACTGTTGATACAATAGACAAGCCCATTTCTCATAAATGGAGTAAAGGGCAGACAATGTCCCTACAGCATTCGGAAGGTGCATCCTTACTGTTTTAGAGTTGTTCTAAGACGTAAGACAAATAATCCCAAAAATAGCCCGACTGTTGCAGGAAACCCTGGAGGCCAACCGCCTCTATCTCTAAGGTATATTTGCAAGCGATTGAGATACTTCTAATAAACCAAAAATTCAGAAAAATGAAAATAACCGGAAGGTATCTGACCGCAGTGGACCAGTGCTATCTCAGGAGGATATCCTCCGGCACGTACCAGCTTGCGGATATGAAACCAGGGAGAAAATAGCTGGTAATTCATCAGAAATGGCAAATGTCATTGTTGAAAATTTCGAAACCTAACATATTCCGTTTTGACAAGGAAACGACTGTGATATAGCTGACCAATAACGATCCGCCCAAGCAGATGGAGTTGTCTTTCAGTTTTAGAACCCACGACTACCAGGTCAACGTCCACAAATGCATCCACAAATGCATGCCTTCACCTCAAAGACCTGAATCGGTGAATCACAACCTGCGGGGCTAAAACGTGCAGTTCCTTCTTCTAAGGGTTTGTTCTATCCTAACCGCCTCTCGTTCGGCAGCACTAAATATTGTTTTTGATCCCGACACGTGTGACATCTAGGGATTTCGCATTGCAACCCAAAGGCGTGTATAGCTGGCCGGTTGGGAAAACGTAGTCGAAAGCTCAGCATGAAGGGTTTATTTGCACGTATAAAATATGTATGAAATGAAAACTACAACAGCGAGAAGTAGTGAAAACACCCCAAATCTGGATTCGTATGAAGTGCCCGTATTGACGTCCATCAACTTGCTGGGGTGACTACACCCATTTCAGGCACTTTGGTTTTGCATTGCTTCTGTTGTAACCAGTCTCATCCGACCTGCAGATGAGCATCGATGGGATTCCAGTCTACTTGCGTTTTCAAAACCCCGTGAACTTCGTAGACGTCCAGTCGCTGTTCCATTTGTACGGAATCCGCTCCACTCATTAAGTACGATCCTGATGAACACGGTTTATCAAAGCTCGATTCCCTAGTAGAGTGATAACGAAGGTTACGGCGTGCTGCACAACCAAATTCCAGTTTGAACGTTTCAATTGCATCCTGTTAAGTTTTGAGCTTGACTATGCAATCGTGACTGGGGCGCGGTACTCACTATCGATTTTGTGTACACAACAATGACGCCAACTCAATGGGTGCGCATAATTTTGCTATTGGTAAAGCGTTTCAGATTTTCTTCCTTCTCTCGCTCGCAGACCGCTTTCATTATCTTGTTTCAGTGCACTAGTCATGAAAAGCGCAGGTCGATGCAATAAGTGACCGTTTGTCACATGTCCGTTAAGATGACAACTAGATGTCGCTTTCATGCTCGTAAGTAGTCTGCATATGTGTATGTCCTTCCGTCTGTGAGCCCGCTTGTGCTTGTACATGCCTGTAACGTCAGTTAACTGGCCGCTGAAGCATGGTAGATGCAGGTAATGATGATCGACAAACTGGGATGACTGATTATCTGGCCGTTACGTTACCACCGCACTCGAGATTCTCGCCTGTCCGCACGGGTGGAGAAGCATCGTGAGCAACTGTTACACGATTAATAGCTTTTTTCAATGACAAATAGTGGATTTGTGACTACTTAATAGTCAGATGCAGGTTCTGATCAGTTTTATCACATTCCGTTGCGAAGAAAAGTTGCAATACTTTGGGGAAGATCCAAGTGAGCTTTGTCCGCAATCGAGCGTGTTGGTCGTGTAGCGAATGGAAATAATTTCAGCGATAAAATTCGAAACTGAATTCATGGGAATTTTTCGTGCCTCACTGGTTCGGGTGGGCAAACGATTGTCGGGAAATGCATTGTACATCCTCTTATCTACGTCCCCGCAGTCCGTCCTGTTGTCACGAGGTTAGTCCTAATCGCCATGCGTATTTTTTTGGTTTAGGTAGCAATTTCCGGGAAGAAGATGGACTGCTAAAATCTGCTAGGCTTATAGGATTCATGTGGTTTTACTAGCCTAATCGATGAAAACACTAAATCACCCAAAGACACCATAGATTTTGTCACATTTATGGTTGCCCAGTTTCTTCATCTACGATTATCTACGTTTCATTTTCTTCCTATTTCCGCGCAGTTTATACTCTGACACGCAAACATCTCAGAATCACAGTTTTTCGGAGTTTAAACCCCCTTCAAAATGGTATAAGGTCTGAGAAAAATCTCTGTAGATTATCGAGATCACTGAGGCTTGTTTTAGTCCTTTTTCATTATTTCTTATACAATGTTTGTTCAGTATTTCGAAAAAGCACGTCGTCGTCGGATATATGCCATCAAAAATTAGATTAATGGTGACGGGATTAAACCTCTGAACGGTCAGTTTCAGAGACCATTATTTTGACAGTCTGCATACTGCCAGTGAGAGAATTTTTGTAATTCCATTGTTACTTGAAACCTTTCTTGTGTGTTTGAATGAGTTGCACGTTATCAATTTGGGAAACATTAATTCCGGTCATTTGTTTTGCTACCACGCCGAAGTGGTACATTACTCACAGACTAAAATCCAGCTGACTGCAGTCTGTGAAAGTTAGGCAGTGCTAGTTTTGCTAAGTTCCTGGTCTTGATGACCACTCACATTTGTTCCAAAGACTTTCTTCATTTGGTGAGAACATACCTCGATGCGCATGCTAACTCAATCGTTAAAATTTACCTGAGAGAGCAATTGAGGTTTGATCCATTCTATCTTCAATCAAAATGCCCTCGATCGGCTTGAAAATGAAAACGTACAGTTGCCTTTGTTTCGTATTCGACCAAGCGACTTACTGATTCTGCTCCGTTCGAATTCATCGTGACCATCGACCCACCAGGTTGTCATTTGCTAAGTTAGGCAACCCACTGAAAGCTACCGGTTTCAGTTTACTGTGCTCTTGCGACTTGTTCTGTTTGCTCACAGATTGTCGAATCGGGTAACAATCTCACATATTCTATGGATAAATGGATTCATTTCTCACACAAATAATTTCTTAAATTATGAATGTAACAGTGTATACTGCAGAACTATCACTCAGCATACGCAGAACTTCCAGCCCCAGTCGACTTACTGATTGATGACCGATGTTAAACAAGGCTGCCGCCTGGGAGGTGGTTCCACATGGAAGTCAAGGAAACTTACAGCCTCAATGGAACACTAATAACATCTGGCTTATATCTTGACAGAGTGAACTTAGGTTGTCCCGAAACAGTCCTGGATGCAAAATGTCTGTCTGTCTTTAAACAAAAAACTAATTAATTGGTATTCCTCTTATGGCCAGGTTGGTAGTAAAGCTATTTCGGAGCAAATGGTTGGTTGTAACTGGTGAATGATTTCTACAATGTAATGCGTGATGCGCGATGGGATTTATTAGACAGAAATTGCAAGACGGTTTGATCGCGACTGCTACTTGAAAGCCAACAGGAGAGTAGAAGAACTAACCGGCGGCGGGAGAATCAAACCCGCGGCTTTTAGTTTGAGAGGCCGTGATGTTGATTGTTGGTTTTCAGTGTAAAAAAATTCCTCCTTCTAAATTTGCATTTTGCAATATCCTCTCCAATGACCGTAATACTGTAGCGGTTACTCTGTGACACTCTTATTTGGATATATTCCGGATGTGTAAAGGGATCAGATACTATGCTGTCTTATCTAGTATCAAGTTCAAGGGCTGATACCGCTAAGCCAACACCGAATCGACTGGGTTGATCGTTAGGTCTAACATTGACTTATTCACAGATGGGCCTGATCAGCCAGCGGCCTATTCAGCCAAAAAGTATTAACCACAGCAAACCTATATGCATGACTTGCTTATGACTAATCAGCAAGATTCCGTTTCTTTCTAATTTGGTATTTTCGTGTACGCAGATACATCGCGAACCGACGGTCTGGATTTGGAGGTAAAGTTGACAGATGGTCTATTAACTGATGCATTAGTGCCAATGTTCTGAGTTTCCAGCCCCATGATTCGAATTCCCTGTTTTAGAGTGGGACACATTTGGCTGCCTACGGCCGTCTAATTTTATTTAGCTTAAATACTCAGTTTTTACCTGGTATTAATACTAGACAGCAAAATGTTTACATTTCAAGTGTGGTAGTTTCAAAATGACCGCAATTCCTGTCTTCAAGTATCTACGTTTTGAAGGTTGTAATTGGTAACGAAGGTAGACTAACAGTCGTCTGAGAAGGCAAGTGAATTTCCAATCGACATGAAATTGTGTCACATAATTTGAGTCATCGAATTACCAACGGTATTCATGGAATCAGGGTTCAGCTGCTTCTGTCTCACTGTCAAATACCGCCAATGCTTTTCTAATGATCCCCTATAGCGACTCACTTCAGAGCCAATCATCTTCGGTACTAAGATGTTCCCGGTCCAACCCTCGAAGGTATTTTGGATTTTAACTTTACGTAAAAGTAGTCCGTGATTGGATTTTTTCATGCCTACTTACTGTTGTTCATATTGTGGGCTCCGAGGAGCATTCCCCAGTTTCGTTTAAAGAAGGAAGTATGGAACTGGTCAGAGAACCTCCAGTTTTGTTCCCGAAGGTATGGTACTCCGAGAATTTCCCCTCCTCGTGGCGGGAGTCAGTCGCTGTCTCCATCTTCAAAGAGGGACGGCGCAATGACTACGCCAACTGTAGGGGTATTAGTCTAATCCCGATAGCGTCAAAGCTGCCTCGTCCGTCATTATCCACAGGTTGTACAATACGTATGAAGGGGAAACTCGTGAGGAATATGCTGGGTTTCGTGCTGGTCGTGGATGCGTCGATCAAATATTCACACTCCGACAAGTGTTAGAACACTGTTATACTTCCCGAAGGCTAAAGGTCATCATGTTCTTGGTCATTCGCACAGCCTTTGACTTTGTTGATAAGTTTGGACTATGACACTGTTTGTTGAGAAAAGGAGTACCTGAGAAGCATGTGTCGCTCCTCAAATAACTGTACCGTCATATGTCAGATCGGATTAGGGCTTTTGGCCGACTTTTGCCTCCCTTCGTTGTCTCCGATGGAGTACGGCAGCGCTGCCCTATATCCCTCTGTCATAGAGGATGTCCTACAAAACGCTTTATCTGGTCTTTTAGACGGTGTACTTGAACTCCTCCTAGGGAACGAAGTTTTGACTCAGAGTATGCCGATGATATATCCCTGATGAGCATCGATCCACGGACAGTCCAACGTGCGTTAGATCACTTAGCGATTGCGGCCTCTAAACACTGTGTTTTGCACCTTCAAAATGCAAAGTATTTCTTCAAGGCTGACAGGAGCCTGTTCCTGCACTCATCCTTTATGGTGTTCGGCTAGAGGCGTTCAATGGTTCCAACTACCTCGTGAATTTGACCACATCTGGCAGATGCGTTGGAGCGAAGATCACATCACAAACTGCCAAAGTCAGAGCAGCTTTCGCGAAACGGCGACACGTGTGGCACCCTTAATGACATCCGGCTTTTCCTCAATAGAAGGGTATACGATACCACAGTTCGTGATGTCCTTCTTTACGGTCGTGAGACTTGGCCTATCCGAATTGAGGATGCCCCGCAACTTTCTGCGTTCGAGTGCCGATATATTCAAAGTGTGATGGGAACATTGCATGAGTAATGACAAGGTGTGTCATCTTATGTCGTGTTGGCTGCAGACAGTCGTCTCCCTACTGAGATAGTCGCTCTCCATCACCTTCACTGGCCTGAATACGTATTGACTATGCCAGCCCATCGTTTACTTTTTAATGCTCTTTTTTCACTTGCTGAACGATGCTGGAGGAAGCGACGTGGCGGTCAGGATATGACTTGTAGCAGAAGTATGAGGAAGTTAGTTCCGGCCTTGGTCTCGGTTGATGCTTCTCCCTTGCCTGGTTATAACCCAAAAGATGCGAACTGTTGTTGGTTGCAGATGCTGGGAGATATGGCTGAGAACCGAAGTCAATGGCGCGAATTCTATATGGCCTGTTTGTAAAACTCATCCCCTTAAGTGAACCCAGAAAACTTATCACGAAATGTGCACGGTGAAAGTACAAAATCATATGGTTTGTTTTTTGTTATTATTGTTAGTTTTCCCCTCTGTCTGCACCCCTTGTGTAATACCATTTAAATGTTGCTGTGTTGCCACTAGGCTTGCTTTTAGGCCAGCATATTATACATATATATATATATATTTATATATTCCGAATGTCTTTGAATGGCAAAGCTTTTACAAACATATGGAATACTAAAACTGCAACAATAATTATCTACTGAGGATGCTAAACCTGCGGTACTGAAAATTTTAGCAGTTTGAATACCTTAGTGGAACATAGATAAACATGTAGCTATTTATATACACCAGTCTGCTGTGAACACTTCAGCGAAGTGCTTCCATGCACACTGCTGACGATACCACCTAGATTCTGGTGAGACATGCCAATTCGGAGTGCACAAGTATGGGCAATGTTTGGACAAGAGAGTACCAATAACAAGCTACAATAACTTCGAAACCAGTGGTGTTCTTTCGGTAATTTTTGTGACTCATCCAGACACTACTGCTTGCATATATATATATATGCATATACTATATATTATATATTTATATATGTATAGCTCAGCGAAAGAGTAATTTAGTGCGAAGGAATTGAGAGCGGTTTAGATGTCCGTCCTTGTGATCCCCGTCGATTTCTCACTTGCTCCGAAATCCTATTGCATATTTTCAACAGAAGGCTAATCTTAAAGTCTCGACAGAACGACTGCAAAATAATCTCGTCCATATTGACCTTAGTAGGGACAAGTCAAAAAATTTAACCTAGAACCTTTAGGTTGTCAATTTTATTAGAAATTTCCATTACCCTTATTTTGAATCAACTAATGCGAGGAGGAAATAGCAAACTACTGTTTTCCCGTCTTTTCAACTCTCACCGAAGAGGCTTTACGGTTCTGGTAAGTTCTCTGAACCGGTTCCAAAGTCACTTGCTCTTATCAGTGTTCACACGACGTGAGTGGAATGAGAAAGAAAAACTCCGCATTTATTTCTGTTACGATTGTCCACACCGGCAGCTTCGATTTACTTGGCAGTCGATGCAACGAATTTAGGAGGAATCCACTCGAAGTCAGAACAACTTCATCTCTAGTTGAGAAGATATAGTCTTCTCACAGCGAACGTGCCGTTTTCACTGAAAGTTAAACCAGAGATTTTGTTATTATTAGATGAGTAATTGCTTTTTTTGCGCATTTACACTTAGGGTGCACCGAAAGTAAGATAGTTTTGAAATGAAACCACACCTACTCACAAGTAATATCGAGAAGTGGTTGGCAATTGCATGAAGTGAACCTAGAAGTCTGAATTCGAAACCACGAACTGCTAGTGGGAATAAAACTTGTACTGGGCACGTTCAATCAAATTTTTTAAGGAAAGATAAAATACCACGATGTCATGGGTGGCTTCAGCGGTTTGTAATGCTGTCATGTTCGATTTAAACTTAATAGAGAATACACCGACGCTGGTAAGTTATTCAGTTATTCCCTAAGCGGGAATCAGACTTTAGGTCACTGTAAAATCGGTTGCCGTCTTTGTACCACTATCGCTTCTGTGAACTTTACTAGCCCCAGCCATTCGTCGGCCTTTAGCTTACCGAATGACTTTTAACGGTCGGTGGTAAGATCTGTAACTAGACTATGTCTGCTCGCTGCGACTTCGGGGTTTTTTATTTCACGCCCGTACCGTGTTGTCTTGGATTAGCAGTTTCTTTTCGTCATCATACTGGTTGCAGCACGTCATGAAAAACCGTTGCGGATCAGTTACACCAACAAACGCGTTGGTTCCTACGGTCAGGGGAAACTAAAATGTTCGTGATTAATTATTTGATATAAGCAAAAGAATCTTTGTGTTAATCTAGTTCTGATGAGAGGGCCAACGTGGATTGAAGTGGTGACGCCGATGAATCTCTCACTATATTGTTCTGCTGTAAATATGCATTGGAACTAAGTCACCAATCGCGTAACCGCGTAGTTTTTCTTTGAAACAGCCTCATCCAGTATGTGAAACACGTTAGCGGAAGAAAAGATGCTGGACCATATGCCTTTCTTTTGATGCTTTTCCCACGTCCACTTTCTCAATTCAATAACACTAAGAGATTTAATGTGAAGCTTACAAGGTATCGTTTATAAGCTCCTATTTTCCTTCCTCATTACTTCCTGTACTCAGCGACTTTCTCTGATAGAATGACTTGTAGTGAAAGAATCACCTGTCAGGAGAAGACGAGGAAGAGATAGATGATTAAATAGGCGGAAAAAGAAAGGGATTGAGAAAAGAAGAAGCAGAAGAAGATCAGGTGAAGGAAGAAGAAAACAGAAGAAAAAGAAAATGATGATGAAGTACAAGGAGATTGGGAAAATATGTGGTGCAGGAATGAACGAGACAAAAAGAAAGAGAAGATGGAGCAGAACAAGAAGATGCAAAATGCGGATAAAACGAAAAACGCGGAAGAAAGAAGGAACTGGAAGCATAAGATGGTGATAATGAAGAAGACTGGGGAGAAGAACCAGGACAAAGAGAAAAAAGGAGAAAGAAGAATGTGGATGAGAAAATGAATAATAAAGCAAAAAGAAGGCGAAGGATTAGATGATAAAAAGTAAGGGAAAAGAAGGGAGAAAATGCAGTGGAAAAAAGAAGAGTATAAGAAGGACGAGGACGAAAATCATGGCGAATGGGGCAAACAAAAACGAGAACGAAAGAAGAAAAATATAATCAAATTTTCGATGATGCGAACAAGTTTGCTGTTTTTGTGACAACTTGCTGCGAGGTTTTTATTAATTAACTATGCATTTTTAGCTGCAAAGTGAAAATAACTTTTCCAGCAACTCTAAAAGACAATCAAACTTCGAAGTTCCTGGTCGCGAACAAAGCACGACACACCGTGAAATGAAGAGTGGGAACGAACGGGCTATACAGTGTTAAGTAAGCTCTTTGATTGGCTACGAAAATTTTATTGCAAAGTGACTACCGTAATGGCTGTCCATAGTGAGTTGAATGTAACATCCACGGGTTTGGGTGAGTGTAGGCTAATTCCATACGCATGCAATACTGCCAAACTGCTCATCAATAGAATTTGCCGTGAAACACGAGGGATGAAAATAAGCAACTGTAGTTGATTAACTGTATTAGCCGGACAACTTTCCACCAATGGTATTCTTATCCTATACCAGACAATACTTTGGTTTCACGAATCGGTTACTTCCGGCCGTCCAGATTTTAGCTGACGTGAGAATGCGTCCGCTTCAAAGAGAGATGGAAAGTTGAATTATTTTTAGGCGGTTCGAGTAGACGGATCGTACACTAAGAGATTGCAAGTCAAAATCTGGTCGGCGATTTTCCGAACACAGTAGGAATAGGTTTTCCTTATTGAGCCATTGAAGATGCACCCCTCGAATGTGAACTGCGTAAGCGAACAGCGATCATAATGCAAACATTACTCATATGAAATGAATGGACTACTCTTGGGGCTTTAAAACGACATCCGGTCGCGAGCACATTTTTCCCTTCCATATAGGTTTTGCGTTGTGTAATTGTCGATTCTGTCTGTTACGGTTGTTGGGGTTCAGCTCACGTCGCACTCATTTTTGTGTTGTCCATTCTACATTATGGGGATCATCCAGCATGCATGGTACAATCCAACTGAGTTACAGTCACCAAGTTACTCTAAGATTATTGATTTTCGATAACAAACAGAAGGTATAAATGCACGAAATGGATACCTTAAAAGGCTTCTATCGAATAGCTTTGGGTGCATATGTTAAAAGCGAGATAGATTAAAGATGTCAATTTTCACAGGACTGACAACCTCAATTTTGACCGGTAATCCGAGAGCAACGACTTCTGTTCTCCCAAGTACAATAGCCCGATCTTTATGTCTAAACTTACTTTGCGCAAAGCGGCAATCGGGCACCGATATTTCAATGATTAATTTAGTTAAACAACAGACGAGCGCTTCAAGCAAAAAAGGCAAAATGAGGAGAATTCTGAGTCAGTGTTTTGCTTACCATCCCAAGCCATTCTCAGTGAAACTTTCTGTCACATGTTAATTTCAAAAACAAGGATTTGATCTTATTGCATGGTCATGATGAATGCGAGTGTACTGGTGACTTACTGATCTGGTTCAGTTTAGATTGTTAGAGACTATCAATTCATGTTCGACCGGATAGACTGTACTTGTGGACTGGTGATTCCGGGTACGAAGTGTTCCTATTGTATTCTTACTACAAACCACATTGTTTGTCCACCGATTGTCGAACTGACTGCTAACGATATTGGTTTGCCGAATAATCAAACTGGCTTCAAGCACTTGCATTTGGTTTTACTGCAAAACAAAATTCGTGAAATGGAGGCTTATTTCATCGAAAATTAGGATGGCCACGAAACACTCGTTCCACTTTTCAAACCGGAGACAGAAGTTGGTGTCTGTTAGTTAAATCATTTTTCATCTTTCTTCTCATCGGTGGCAGAAGTGATTCAGTGGCATTCAGATGAACATATGACAACCAGCTAGTCGATATCGATCATTTGTATGCATTGGTTTGATGGCCCCTTAGTTTTAGGTAGGTCAGTGAAAAAATGAAGGCTATAGAACAATTCCTATATTGTCTTCCAATTTGTGTTCATGTCGCGTCATCCAGTGGAGTGACTTAAAACTTATTCGACGCACGTGTCCGAGATAGATCAAACAACCGAAGGTGGACTAGAAAACACGGGCATAGCACTAGATTTTCTTTACTCCTAAGATCTTCGTTTTACTGATCGATCGTCCATTTGTTTACAATTTCCGGGTTTTCTTGATGATTCTTCAACTGATGCCCATAAGTCTGCGTACCACGTGATTTGTGCACTGTGTCCTCAAGAAGTGATTTCTCTTGCAACAAAGCTCAATTAACGATTGAAAATTACGGAAGCACTAGACGGTAGTTTGGTCATTGTCCGAGATCCTCAGCACTGCATACCCAGCTTGTCCGAAATGGGTACCAAAAATGTAATTCGCGATCCTGGATCCAGCAAGTACATTTATGAGCTATCCGGGTCAAAAATAACCTAGAATGATTGGCTTTTGGATCCTCCTGAATAAACTGATTCTGTGAGTATATTTCTTTTACCTTTCTTAGTATCAAATATAACGATCTTTGTCGCTTTTTAATTATTGTACTTGATCCTCTCTCTTCGATACTAGTTCGCCTGAGTTCACACGTGATGGTAGGCAAATTCCCCGGTACACCGAATCGTATGATTTAGCTCTGACTGGAGGTGTAATGTAGCCAAATCCCATCTCAAATGTTATAAATTTCCTCATTGATAGAGTGGATGAAGCTGAAATCGTACTACTGCCTTAGGGCAACATCCAAAAATAACAGTATTTAATGGTGTTTCATGGCACCTTCTCTGCCAACCGATCAGTGATTTCAGCGAATTCCATTGAAAAACCATCTTGCTGCATTCACCTTATTCACGATGACGTTCGTTTGCTAGTTTCAGTTCCATGGGTCAAGCCATATGCATAACGGGAACATTTTTTACGAATGAACGAACAAAACACTGACCTGTTGAGTATTGCGGTGATGAAGATCGAAACGGTCCTAGCAGACCTCATTAAATATGGGATACCAAGCAAAATTAGTTCATTATTGGTTCTAAAATAGCGTACCAAAAATATTACACCACCCCGGGACTAATAACAACGGTAGCAGTTGGAATCGGGTTGAAAAGCTGTTTCTTTGTTCTCGTGAATTTTTCTCCAACTCGTTCAATGCACCCATCCAAGACGCAAGATTCTCCTCACTATTTCTGAATTAGGTCACCTTTTTTTCGAACTTACGTCATGAATATTCGAAGTTGAATAAACAATTTGCCTTTTTTAAAAAAAATCCGAAGAGTCCACGTCTGGCCAGTAGCTGTAGGGAAGTACAAAGAAAACCAGTACAAACCGTTCTACGTACGTGCAGATGTGCTCATTTGAGACGAGCCACGTTTCGGCCCTACATGGACTAGATTTCACCAAGCCATTCGACTGATAGTTTGGAATAGTTTTGTCATAATGTCGGATGACTTTGACACAATTCCTAAATATCGTAGAAATCGGTATGGTCCGTATCACAATACTACGACCTCCTTCTGTGTTCAAATCTAGAGATCAGAAAAGACTTGTTTCGGATTCCAAATCTCTTTGTGTACGTCATCCATTCCAGTCATATAACATTAGCTGTAAACCACTGGCAGCATCTCTGTTTATGCAAGTTTACTGATCAGGAGACACGAATGTCAGAGACAACCACGTCCCCAACTTTAGCGTTCTTTCTGCCGCAGTGCTAGGTTATTTAATCATGATCAACAACCAGAAACTACAAAACCAAATATCACTAACCGTAACGGATGAACCCATCACGGAATCTGATTTAGGCTGTGTCACTACCGATCTTAGTGCAATTGAGATTGGGCCAGTCTGTAATGGACACATCTTTTGGCACACCGTACTTTTCGTTAACAGACAAAAAGAATCAGGTGGAATGTGCGGTTTGTGTTTTTAACTGCATTGCTAGCAGTGGTGTCTTGTGTCATTCTCAAATGATATGATGATGATGATGATTTTCGATTCTGGTATAATCCTTGGCTTACAGTGGTCACTATCGAAGTCTTGTGATGATATTTATTTTGCAAATGTCATCCTCTGTAGGCATTGGGAAAAGTTTGCCGGAAACTGTCTCCTTCATGAAAGAAAATCTCGCTAAATGAACCTGCTGATGTTTCTAATCTTAATAATAGAACTGCAAGATAAAAAATATCCGGTAATCAGCTAAACTAATAAATTTTAGTCACTCGTGAAACAGAAGAAACTCACCATCTTCGCTATGATTATCATCTTGTTCCTCTTTGTCTCTTTCCCGGGCCCCGTCCGCGTGATCTTCTTGTTCGTGATCCTCTTCGGTTTTCACTGTTGATGACTGTTTGCAACCCATTAGCAAACCGTGAGGAACTTTATCAGAAATCTTTCCAATTTAATCGAATCGAATCACAAGAAAGTGATTAAAGAACTGGAAAAGATTGTTTCTTTTACGAACGAGGAAGACACAGATTAGTGGATCCGCCGATCAGGTTTCACAATTTCGTTCGCAGGCAAAACAATATTGTCCAGACCACCTACACCAAAAGTGAACGGTTCAACCGGTGATATCAAATTCGAGCATGTTAAATACTCAGTTGACAATCAGTTGTTTAACAAATAAGAAAGAAGAAAAAACGGACAGACTGCAAGTGGCGTTATACTGATAGTTACGGACATGCAAGGGAATGAATCGCACTCAAATTCTTTCTGTCCTGCCCTCGCTCGGTCACTGGTCACTGGTTGCTTTACCATGGCTGACCGGCTATGAAAAGAACTGGTCAAGGTCTTGACGATACATACCTAGAGGAATCGTGACAATGGTGATTACCATAGTAACCATATTAGAAATTGGTTTATCACCGTAATCTTCGTTTGTTGCTAAGCTCCTAGAAACAAGATAATACATACGATTCATCAAACAGTAAGCAAAGCCTGGTGGTCACGATAGAATTCTTTAGTGAAACTAAAGCCATGCTATGCAGAGCGCAAATCCCATTGGGAATTAGCAAGGCTCAACACAGATAGCGTTTAATTGACCGAGCTTGTGCCTTGACTCTATCATAAAGAGATAATAACTGTGTCAGTATGCTCTCTTTGGAAAAAGAACTGTAAATGAAATCGTACCTGAAATTAATAATCCATTGAAAGTGTCTGAAAATTAGTACATATATCACCATCTCCTGGTATGTGTATGTGTGTGATTGCAGTCTTTTCTGTCAACTTAACCAAATAATTCTTCATCATGCTTGCACGTGCAATGCACGTCATCTAGGCGGGGGGGAGTTAATCCGTGGCCACTGAATTACCATCCTAAGCGGTTCGTTTGAGTCGGTAGATTGCCTGTCACAGTTCCTATATCGTACAAAAAGCAATGACCAAAAGTCGCCGCATATCGCGTGGTGTTTAAGGCCTGTGATTCGTTGGAAGTCAGTCCGGATAATCTGTCGCCTAGAGTGTTTCTTTCAGAATGCTTCATCTCAAGTTCGAGTCTAACCAGGGGCGCGGTGGATATCCCCACTGATCCGAGTCCGAACAAGTAGCAAATCCCATCCAGTATGCATGTTTCTGCAGTAAATTGAGCTGCACTAGTGTCATCGTAAAATTGATTCACCATGGAAGCTCCCCTAACACCGACGCATACTGCTATCCCGGAAGAAAACTGATTGCATGGAGTTTAATTCTTATCAAAGCAGACGATGCAAATGCACAATATATTCTAGGGAATACAAATTGCCGCATGTGTTAGCAAGTTGATTACTGCACGATTAATCTTGATCACATAATCAGACATCTGCCGATCTACAGTTGACCAGCTACTACGAAACTACTCGTAATACATAAAGTTGTTCCCAAAGGGAGAACGAACACTCCAATCTCCGCCGGATGCTCTGAGTAATTTAAGGTCATGTTTGCACATTGCACACGGTGGAGGCTAACGAGATCCGTATCGATCCCATACTATGAATTGTTTACCAAGATGCCACCGGCCAAATTTTTTACATTTTAATGCTATCCACTATTGCCATCAGAACGAGAGAAACGAACTTGTAGGTACCTTGTTACCTGACATCGGCCCGCCACCTTGATCTAATGTTATTCAATGGCGCCCTGTATTGTTTCAGTTATTTCCCATCTCCAAACACGTCCGGCCTATGGACATTCAGGGACATTTGAATGACCTTGATTTTGTCATTTGCCTCAAACGAGAGTTAATTTATATATTTTAGTTATTCTGCTACGGAACAGAAGGAACACTGTGAGATTCACGTCACATAAGCTGGCTGTGCAATTTTCCAACTCCACACCATAATTTGCTCATCGAGACCAGAGGTTCGTGAACGGTTACCATAGTAACAATAAGGAGCTGGTCAAACCAAAATAGCGGGTTAAATTAGGAGGACATACCCCGTTCATTGGCCAGATGATCAATCTATTAGGGCAATGAGAAGATCTGATGGTCTCTTAACCACTGATGGTCGGTGATGGATTGTTCAGTCCACACACTCTTCGGATGAGGCCCAATTCACCCGTCTGTCACAAATGTCGGTGCGTGCATTGCTGTACGCTTCGTGAGTCGTCCGTGGCTCGTTTGGAACAGTTATCCCAAACGAACAGGGCTCTCAAGTCTGCGTTTCCGGTATGCAGATGCAGAATAAAGCGGTGCCTATTTTATTAATACTGCGTTTGCAATGCCGAAAATACGGGATTTTAAAATCATGTATACTGCCGTGAACAATCAGCAAGTACACAAACAGTCTAGTTTCGCTTCATTGAACTCTCGTGGGGACGAAACGCAGTGTTGACACATCCATAGTAAACTCAAACAATTTTATTTCCCTAAACGATTTTCGAACGTCAGATATTTTTCACTTATCCCGAAAACGCCACTTCAAGCAATTCACCATTTAATGTTAACATCCAACCTGCCACAAAGAAGCCATGGAAGCACTGTCCAACTATTTCTTGTTTGGATTCAACAGATGTCCACGTCTATTGCAACGGAACTAAGACGTGAACAGGGAACAAACGACTGAGTCAAACTCCTGAGCCTTCCCAGAATGATGGCTGATGCGTCCGATTCACAATCGTTCTTCCCGGGTTTCACATCCCAGTTAAAGAACAGGGGATATGTACAGCTGAGAATAACTAACAACTGTACAGTGCTTCCACACTTCTCGACGACAAGCTGAATATAGACAGCGCATGATAAATCTAGCGGGAGAGGGCTTATGACCTCCTACCACTGCAGTCGTTATCCTTGTCAAATGCTGAGTGGACCTGCTCTAGGGCAAAACCACTTATTTTAACTAAGAAATTTAATAGCGCTGCTCAGATATAACCAAGAAATATGCTTTCTAGTTGCAGGGGTAGTTTTGAAGCCCATGGCTTGTAATTTAATCTGTTAATCTTGAGATTAAGCGATAAAATCTACGTGTTTGAAAAACTTCACAGGTATTGCGGGACTGAATAGCTTTATAATCTGAATCTGATTCCAATGAGTTTTATTTCATCCTCACTAGCATAAGGGTTGCAGTCCAGCTGCTCTAACGTGTTCTTTATTTCTGCCCAGTTAGCAGTGATCCAAACTTTTCCAAGTGCTCTCGGTCATATTAAGATGACGACTGTTAGGTGGCCTAAAGGTCAATAACCAACATTTTTCAATACCAGATTTATTAACTGGTGAACTACTTTGCTGAAAAATGATACCCAACTAGGGGCCTTGATTCTCAAATGGAAGTTGGCATCCCAATGTATGCATTTAGAAATGTGCACTTTGGTTACCACTTATTATTGCAAGCTGTCCTGTGGTTCCATGGCAGAGTTTCCATCGTTTCTTCATTCATCAAAACCCTTGTATTATTGGCCTATACCCACAGTGATCCGTCGAATCCTAACAGCATTCCAACAGAATTGCGAGAAATTTGCTACCTTAAAACATCGAATTAGTCATTTTGATCAAGCTCAAACAGAAAACCATTTTTCGAGTTCTGTATGTCGTGCAAACTTATTGTGCCTTGCTAGCATAACAATTTTAACGACCGATCACGTGAGGCTGGTTTAAGGTCTGAGTTCTCGATACAAATGAATCTATAGAAACCAATCCATTTAAGCACGAGCAACTGCGGCGATCATTAAAACTTAATGGTTAGCGTGCTTCTGACCTTTGAGGTATACTTATGGTGATGGAGGGACTCAAGCAGATTTCAGGTTGAAAAGAGAATCCCATACCGCAAATCATAAAAACTAATTTAGGGCGAATATGCAGCATGTATTATAGTAGTGACCTTCAAAGGAACTGCTTGATTGACCTGGAAAGCAAAAAAAAACAGAAAGGCAACGTGATTTGAAGCTCGGTAAGCCAGCTGTACCATTGACGCAAAACAAATTCGGCGATCGACGGGAAACAAATTTCAGAAAGCAGCTTTTTATAAAACAGGCGAGCGCCTTAATTTCGGTATCATTTTTGGCATTGTGTGCCTGGTAGCGTGTCGAAACTTGATGAGTGGAGTCATTCTCATTCACAAGTTTAAATGCGTGGTTCCACTCGTTTATTGCTGTCGGTTTAGATGTACATGGGTACCCACAGTTACGTTTATCAGGATACTTTTATCTGCATAAGGATCTTGGTTGTGTACGAAGCTTTCTTTTCACTATCACTTCAACTCAGAATTCCTCTTAGGAAGAAATCCGGTAAACTGGATAGACAAGTTGCTAGGACTATCTTAGGCCTGTTACCTATGCTTATCATGATTTTAAATGATGGAATATTTATAGTCAGACTATGATTTTGACATTTTCTGGGAAGTGCTTTGCTACATTTTACACAGTTGTAATCGGGCACGTCTGCTCAAAATTTTGGAATAGGAATTGAGAATTTTCCGGGTTTTTTTATCGTAGCACACTTGTTTGTCAATACAGTGCGTAGGATTTCTTCAAGGTCAACGTTCAGTTAACAACCGGCGGATTTCGATTTTAGGCCGTCGATACTAAAATTAGAGGATAGTTTGTGCCTACTGCCATTTATTTAAGTAGTGTAAGACAGATTGACTTTTACTGTTTACGCGTTGCTTTTTCTCGTAGCGTTAACAACCAGTATGAGCCATGATGGCGTGCTGCAAAACAGCTGGTTGAAGGATAGCTACCGCTTTTCGGCTAAGTTTGCTTCAGCATCTGATTCGCCCTGTAAGTAGGAATATTCACGCATTGCCTTTAGCAGTGGCATTTTGCCTGCCTTCACAGTGATTTATATTCATCCTAGTACTTTTATGCAACAGCCGTAATTGTTCCAACTTTTCATTTGACAAAATTGCTCTAACGGGATTGATATTGATAGCACATGTGATCACTTTGTCGAAAAATATTCTGCACGAAATTTTTCGTAACCTGGAAGATAGATTAACTCTTTTTAGACTTTTAAATAATCAACTAGATCCGCTGATATGTTTGGTTTCACGGCAATTTTCGACGATAAGAATTGGCCTGATACCCAAAAGCTAAGGTCTAGGGAGTCAGGCCGGACGATCAAATCCTGACGAATTTTTCATCGGTTTGCTCTGGATCTCTAATAAACAATCCGGGTGAAAATTTCTCGGAGAAGCTTCCACTTTCCAGAAATGTGCTCGAAATGTGTGATGTATGAATGCGATAGATCCAACAACCCATAGGTTTTCAGAATTTAACCGGACTATGCGAAATTTAGCCTCTTCCTTATTGAAAATGGTTGGCCAATCCACACCTAACAAATGCACAGACAACTACACATAACCGACCTCACAATAATTAAACCACTTCACGAAATAGTGTGAACCAGATTACACTGAGCCATTTGGCCGAAAGATCCAAGCCGCTTTCGCCTACTTCCGAATAATTCTGACAGAAACATCGAAGAACGTTCTTCTTGTATTGCAACTTACCAACAGGTTTGACTTTTCCATACCCAACATCACTCACTTACTGGGCGAACATTCGCGAGTAGCGAATCATTCGAAGTCCTGGATACGAATTGCAATTAATTACTCGCTGTTCATGAGGTGACATCACGTTCTCTTCAGTATTCTCATTTGTGCTCAGAGATGTGCTTTGGCAATATATCGAATCGCTACCCACAGGTCTTCTCTTCACCTGAACAGTAGAGCTTTTAACTGGCATTCTGTCTCTTTATGATGCCAACTCATAACCATGCTCCTACCTCTTAGAGGTCCAATTTCACAATTCTGGTATCTTGCTTCGTTCTTACTAATTGGAGAAAAATTTAATACATTTAGTATCTGGGACTATCGTAGTTCCCATTGATGGATCTAATTTTGCTCCCTGCCGTATGAAACGAATCTGTTCCTTCTCCTCCTCCTCCTCCTCCTCCTCTGGTCGAAACACTGTCGTCTTTGATTATTTCCGCCTTCATCACGGCGATCATATGAGTTAGACTCTGAGCAGCTTCAATCGGACTGAGATTCTGGGTACAACGTTCCACAGCCCGTACAATCTAGTCGGTTGCGTTGCACCTACCATTTCAACCAGACCTTTTATCAGTCATTGATTACGTAATTTCTGGTGGTTCACTCTGGAAACAACGATTTGTACTTGCAATGATTTAAAGCCTGAGATTGGATCGTAAATAGGATGTCTCGGCTTACGGATTTTAACAATCATGTCTTTTGTTCAAAGACCGGGTTCGAGTGACTGGGAGTAAAATCTTACTTTGGTCAAAATGTGTGTACATTCGCAGGTAAATTTCAAAATTGTCCAAGCGGCTGACTGTTGACAATCCGAAGAAGTTGTCAATTTTGGCCTGTGGTTCTCACGTGCTTCAGAGTGTTACCAGTTCTTGCTCACGGTAGCTTTAATTACGGTTTTTAAGTACCAATTAGTAAACATTTTTGGCTTAGTTTTTTCAAAAAGCATAAAATCAAATAGCGTATGGAGATAAAATTGGTTCTTTTTTCGTGAACAAGAATGTCGCATCTATTCACTTCATTTTTTTCTTCTGTATTAGATGCGCTCAACTTAGGGCTCAGTGTTAACTTTATATTGCATCAACCGCATTCAAGGGGAACGAAAATATGGGAGGAATCCGCGGTGTGGCAATTTTGATCAGGCGAAATGGCTGCACTTTCTGTACTGATGGTCTTTCTTGTTGATAGGAGATTCACTGGAAATTGGCCAAGCAGGTGCTTCAAAAATGCAAGGTAATTTACATGTCCATAAGTGGAATAAAAACGGGTTTAGTATGTGCGTGTACAAGAATTTCTTGAACTTTTTTCAAGAAATTGTATGATCGCACGTGATATCACAGCTTCTGGTAGCTTTGGTCGAAATCAAAGTCATGAGATATAAATCAGTCGGTTCGCCCGTTGCCCCAAAAATCAGCCCCTCCTGGACGATGTTTGTAATTTGGATAAAGTGGTCAGTGTGTAATCCAAAGCTCCATTTTCTGTGGGGTTTGTCGAGTTCTGATCGACATTGGAGGATATTTGATGTGGCATATTTTGCTGTTGTTCAGAATGGAAACAATCTTGAAAAGCTGTCGGAATTCCGATTTGGAAATTGCCTGTATTACTGGTTTGCACAGGAACGTATGACGAACTGGGAGAGGCTCTACTGAACTGACTAATATTCAATCCGGGATGTGAAGGGGCACCGGGTACATTCGGTACCGCGGCCCAAACACAGGAAGCGCTCGCAGCCATCGGCTGAATTTGAACCATTGAGGAAGGTAACGAGGTAACCGACATCAGATTGGTTGGTTGGCCTGACCCTGCCCCCGTCATGTTGTGCATATAATACTGATAATAGGCTCGATACCTTTCGTAGAACCAAGAAAACTCAGTCGATTTGCTATTATTAACGGGAACCGTTGATTCTGTTTTCCTCCCTGTTCTTGGTGGAGTAGTAAATGCTGAATTGTGGTGCGGATTTGATCTTAACTTAGTGGGTAAGGCAGGCGGTGGGTCGTTAGCGGACCCAAAGAATACAGGTGATGTTGGGACCGGATTAAGGTTTGTCATTCCCGGAGCCGAGTATGTCCTTTGAGAAGCTGTAAGATGTCGCGGAGATTCACATTTGATTACTGGCGGATTTTCCGTTAAAGCTATTCCCCGTGGTTTTGGAGGTGTTTCCGTCAGCTTGGGCATACCAGGAGCCGATTTTTGTTTTCGCCGGGTGTCGGATTTATCTCCGTCCTCCGAGCAGGATTCTATAAATTGAAGAAGGTTGTTCACGTGCATCTCGTCAGTTGTCGCAAAATTTTTCCCTTATTTCAACATAAATAAATTTCTAAATGCATCCTAACCAAATAAGTTCAATCCCATCATTACTTGGTTGTTTTCTATGACCAAGTGTTGAAGCCGAGTAAAGTTACAAATATTACGCACAAATATAATTGAATCAGACTTTATATCCTTCTGATCTCTATGGTCAAATAAAATGCAGACAAGCCTAGATAAACAAAGGCCGGTCGTGCACGAATATGAACCCCTCAAACTGCGAGGTTATCCTAGTGACAGACTACTTGGTAATTGTATTCAAGTACAATGACTTGGATTGAGTATCTGTCAATCCAAAAAGACCACAGATTCCAATCCCAGATCAGCCGGTCACTTTGGTGACAGATGGCAACTCGCTGTCGACCGATTCGTCAAAACAACTGATCTAGTAGGACTTTATATTGTTCCGTGACACTGCATGTTTTAGAATCATGGTTATTGATCACCTATCCCTTGTGGGTGCCTCCTCTATCTACGGAGCGTTTTTCACTGCACTTACGAATGACGCAAGCAATAAAAATTACGATTCTCTAGACGTCTGTACTGCACAGGACGAAGATTTCGACCTAAGCCTCTCGAGCTCAATAAAAGAAACCTAGTACTTTGTTTAATTTATTCGACCGTAATTTATCAGAAGCTGATTGTCCATGTCTAAAGGGGTATAATTTGGTGATTGAGTGACTGTCCTGTTTTAACTGAGGAGTATAAGGTTGTTGTCCGTTCGGGGCGTTGTAGTTTCTGCTCGATGGCAAAGCTTTACCTTCCCGGGAAAATGATGCAATTTTACAAATAACTTTGGCGATTTCAGTAGTCATTTTCAGACTGAAAAACATGCGATCTAACGCATACGACAAAAAATCCACATACGATCATGCTAAAAAGCTAAACCCCACTGTCTCTCGTTCATCATTCAGACATGTGAGCATTTTTCGCGACATGCATATGAGTGGAGTGGAAGAAGCATGCCACACAATCATTTGGGCCCGTTGAACGAGGCGAGGTCCGGTAACTGTGACCATATAAGGATATAGTAGGTCAGTTTTGACAACGAACAGGGCGACAGTTAGTTGTCGTTTCCCAGCAAAATGACCAGCCGACCTTTGTTTCGAACCACTGTTCCTCTTGGTCACGAATGTTTAATCAATTCGTCCTCCAAAATTAGATGAGGACAGTCACAATGGCGCCTAAACAACCTAGGTTCTATTACAGTCATCTACAGTGTAAATAGCGTCAGGGAGTGTGAAGTAATTTGTTGAACTTATTTGCTAAACTTACTTTGATGCGTTCTCAAATGCGTTTTCATGGAACTTTCTTGGGCATACCCTTTGTGACAGATCGGGCATGAGAAAGGTTTCTCGCCTGAAATGGGAAAGGGAAATGACCGTGATATTATTGCTGCCTTAGAATTTACAACGGGTCCGGTTTTTGGGTCCAGGTTAAACAACAATCAACTTACCGGTATGCGTGACCTCATGAGATTTTAAGTTTCTTTCGGTCGCAAATCCACGATCACAGATCGTGCAACGAAATGGCCACTGACCGGTGTGCGTGTACTCGTGTTTTCGCAAATCTCCCGGAGTGACAAAAGCTTTTGGACATTGGGGACACTGGTGACGTCTTGTCTGCATTGCAACAAGCGGGAAATCAACAACAGTGTTAATAACAACAACAACAAAAGTAGAGGTCGAACAAATCTCCCAATTTATTTAATGTTCGAGTGAGGCGCTAAATCAAACATTTGGTATAGGAATCTTCTTGTTTAGCTTCTTTCTTAGTTTTTTGTGACTTGTAATTGGAGGGCCATACGCCATAATCATTACAGTCCACTACACAGAGGACGGGGATGGCAAAATTGACCCGGAGATTTGCAACCGGATAGACACAGACAAGATCACAACATCAGGTGTGTTAACCAGCCGGGCGAGAGCGGGTTTTCGTCCTTCGCCAAATTTATACGGCTCTTGCCAAAAACGATGAAGGGGAACTTGCACACTATAAGGATTCCGATTGCAGTTATCGGGCAGAGTTAAACAGTACGGCAAGTCACACTGAATACCACTCATCCCATCATGTCACAGTTTCCCTGAGAAAAAAATGAGTGAACAAGATGGGCAGGAAGTGGGCTTACATAGGTCAGTGGAGCCTAGTTCTTGAAATCTTTCTGATTCGAGAGAATATGACAATACGAGGGCCACTGCTCACGATTCACTTTCATGTCTCGAGCATACTGGTAGAGGAATCTCTAGGACCCCGATCACACAGACGCGGGGCGACGAGTTCGTGCAGCTCACA
This sequence comes from Fasciolopsis buskii, assembly GCA_008360955.1. Lineage (NCBI taxonomy): Eukaryota > Metazoa > Platyhelminthes > Trematoda > Plagiorchiida > Fasciolidae > Fasciolopsis > Fasciolopsis buskii. Next base: position 343,088 of record LUCM01011629.1, on the reverse strand, counting down.
TTCTCTAGTCTGGAGCTTGGTTATTTCAGTCGAAAAATTTCTTTCAAATGTCAATCACCGTAACCGAAATCCCGAGCTAGAGAAGCTTATTGGGGGTGCTGACTAGTGCGTTTTTGATTCGCGAATACGGTAATCCGGAAATAAGCTAAAGCACAGCCTCGCGGAATACGCGGTCACCAAAAAGAAGAAATGTGGCTGAGAAAAAGTTGGGATTTTTCTGGTCCAGACTCATCACAAAAATGGAACGTTGGTAAAGTCCCACGATGGATTTGGTTAACCGCCAAAGATAGACCCGGTGCCATTTACCTTCTTTTGAAATTTCTTCCTCACTGGTAGCTTTTTCGGACCGCGATTTGTGGACTAAAGACTCCTCCGAAATCCAGGCATGTTGTCGCCTAAACATGGAATATTCAAACTATGTGGACTGAAATCACAATCACCGAGTGGATCATAATTTTTTTTCAAACTCATGCCTTTGTATCTTCGACCCCTCGGACAAGCTCCTCAGGTCATACACAGAGGTCACCATGGTATGAAAATGATAGAATTACAACGATACTAACACGCAAACTGCATTTGGGAGGACAGTCATTTCAGAAATTCGTTATATATACATACATGATTATATGACAAACGAATATACTAGAGAAAGACAGCTACACCTGGTACTCACATTACTATGTGTGTACTTGTGAAAGATCAGGTTGGACCCAGCGGCAAAACGTCGACCACATATTCGGCACACGTACGGTCTTTGTCCGGTGTGTGTACGTTCATGTGTATTCACCCCACTGCGTGTGGAAAATCCTTTTGAACAGAAACGGCATTCGAACGGTCGTTCACCTACCGGCGACCGGAGAAAGAGAAAAGCACACATAATGGCGAATAAATTTCCACACGCTGAATAAACAGTGAATCCAATTTCACATGCTCAAAGAATAGGAGATGAATTCTGCAGAGGCAAATATCCGCAACAGCATGTTAGAAACCGTGAATCCTAACCAACCCACATTTTGCCTCATTGAATCCCAGTTCACAATTTCGATTTCCATTACATTTTGACAACCCTATTCATTACGTATCTGCTTGATTAAAATTGTTAGGAAAATTTCTCGGCACCACTTCGAGAACCGCACTTTCAATTACTGAGGCTGACGCAAAGCTCGAGGTTCGCTTTTTCAATCATGAACTCCCAACTGATTGCCACAAACTGATATCATCTTAATCACTGGGGAGGTCCTTCAACGATAAAGGAAATGCTTAGATCAGTGGCTGCCTACACATTTATGAGCGAAACTCAATATTTTTCATATCGTTTAACAATTTTGCTGACTTGAAATGCAGGTTGCCCGCGTTGTTTTGCTCATTGGCAAGTCTCCTACACTACTGACAAAAATGGGGGAATATCCGCCCGAAGTAAGGCCTGATGCTAGAAATTTGCTTCATTCATGCTTCATTAATGTGTTCTTACAGTGAAGTTTGGCTAATTTACAAATAACAGTTCGTAATCCGAACACCAGAACGACAAACGTTTACCACTGTCGAATAGCGCAGTTAACTGTTTTATTAATTGCGAAAAAATAACTTTGTTCGACTACAGTATGTTTTGACAGCATCCAATCTATCTGAACAATGTTTTCAAGTGACTTTCATATCCATGAAAAAGGAACTAGGGGGTTAAATGGATATTTTGTAGGTCAGAGTTCCCTCTCTTTTAATCAACCTGTCTCTTCTGTCTCCAACCCAATCTCTTTGCCCCTTCTGCCTACCCATAATGTCCCCATTGACAATACGCCCGAAACTTTCAACGATTCGTTGTCAAGTAGTGTAGTAGGTGGCTTCCAGTCTGTTAGCTCACATTTTCTCAAACATCGTCAGCCTCTGAATCTCGGTGCCTTCAATGTACGCAATTTAATGCAGGCTGACCAACAGGCGTGTTTGGCTCTGATAGTGGACTGACTCACTTTCGATTGATGTCTGCTGCGTGAGTGAAACACGAATTCAGGATGCTTGTAGAGTAATTCAACTGACTGTTTGTAGGTGATGAAAAGCCGTTATCAAATATGACTGGGAAAATATCAATTGTTTTGAAATGAGCATTTTTTTAATGCCCTTAGTAGCGCATACGAATGAACGAACGTAACTTCTATAGGCGCGTGGCCAATAACTATGAAACCGATCCTGTGTTTCGAGATAAAATTTTGCTCTCTCATCCACATGTGCTCAAACGACCAAGGAGAACCGTTCACAAATCAACTCTGTGGCTCATGAACAGGCTTATCGTTCATGCACCTGTCTAGAGGTTCCAATGAACGTGGCGTAGATTGGACACAATCCAGCTAGTACGTAAACTCCAACATGGGAAAAGGAACGGGCTAAAGTTAGTCGTGCCTAAATTTCAAACGTCGATCTCTGACAATACGACTTTTTCAAACCGATCCTATCACAACTTTTGATACGGAAGACTAACAGCTGCAAGCCCAGGTGGCCGGAGCGCGAAGGTAGTTTTGATCTGCTCTCAGTCTTCCACATTTGTCCCACGATAACTAGTAGGTTCCAGCAGACATTGTAACACTTGACCGAGGCGAACCGCAGTGGTCTTCAGATGTCAACTACATACGCCACAGGAACGTCAGTAACAGTGTTCATTGAGTCATCACCACATCTGTTCATGTTGAAAGAAGAAAAGATTTCCGCTTACTGTAAGATTCTTGCTCAATGTATCGATTAGACTAAAAACACCGACCTATTTCGTTTCGATTAAAATTCGAACGAGTGTCTAATTTTCATTTACTTGCCCGAGAAGCGTGACTTCATGGTAGCACTTTGTTTATATTATCCGCCTTAGATTAAGCGTTGATTTAGATTCTTGTAGAATAAAGCTGCTGAAAATTGTGCTTGGTTTACGAACCTACCATCAAGTGAACGAAAAGTCAAGGTTTATTTGACCTGCGCGCAACAGAGTGGTCAAATCCGAACACACGGTTAACTTCTACTATGGTAATCATGTACACTTTAACGAAAGCTCCAAAAAGTGACGGCTAAAATGGATAGATTGCAGGTTGTTAGCCATCTTAATTTATTTCCTGTAGATCCGGATTTATGCTTACCACTACCCTTCTTATAAAATCAGGCGTTCACAACACATTTACCTAATATCTTCTCGATAGGTCGGCTTAAAATTTGACATACTTCAGGTTAACTTGAAGAGAAGTGCATAAGAAAATCAACTTTCTGAGATTCTGCTGAGTTGCCATCAATGAGCTAGATTTTAACGTTCCTACTCAAACATAAAAAGGATTAAACTAAAAAGTTGCTGGTGTTGCATTTCCCAAGACCGGAGACAGAAGTAATCCATCCTGATTACTTCATAAGACAGATTATCCAGAAACACGCTTTTAACCCGGATGAAGATTTAGGACCTCATCTGTTACAAACCAATAAACGCCACCGTATGCGTTCTCCGAAAACTATCCACAGCTCCGGCGTCCAGTGTAAAATTACGGATAGACCGAAATTTGTAAATCCCAAATCTAACTAATGCTTGTAAATATCCGGACCAAACGACGTAAGAAGTGTATCGAAAAATCGATGCGCCATGTATTGGTTTTTATTGTGAATGATATAATATTAATAACACAGCGTTGTTGTGGCATGTGAACGTTCCCTCAGTCATTTGATTGTAAAACTTGCCTTGAGAAAGACTACCCACGGTAGTCGAAACGTTGGCGCATTACATCTACCAACAACGCTGTGTTATTAATATTATATCATTCACAATACTAACTAATGCTTATTAATATTCCAGAAGGTTTTGTAAAATATCGCTCTTCTTGTATAGGAGAATCCCAGAGCATTTGGTTCGTCAGTATCCCAACTAACACTTGTTCATGTCAAACAGGTTGGCAGGTGTCACGTGATCTGTACGATGTCCGCCCATGTGATTTATCATTGCGTTAGCCGTCGTTAGTCAGTTTGCTGGTCGATCTGCTGAAAAGTCGCGGACATTACAGCCCCCGGAAATATGAACCGTACGATGGTAAAAATTTGCCACCTATTGTACAATCTTCTAATTGAACAAATAATAAAGTCTTTAACAGTTTGAGTTTAGCCGACGTAGTTAGGCAAATTTGTAATGTATAGAGGGAAATGATGCCGTGTTGACCAATGATCAAAGCCCTAATCAAATGCAACCAGTTTATGAACATGGCTGCTTAACCCAACCAAAGTGACAGTGAGTCGTCACCAGGGGAACCAGTTTACCTGTATGTGTCAACGTGTGACGCTTGAGGAGAGAGGGTCGATCAAATTGTTTATCACAGTGTTCACACTGATGCATTCGCCTTTGTCGACGGCGTCCACTGACCTCAATATCTTTCAGTGTGCACTCTGTCGATCGCCGAATCGTTTCCAATTGTGCCCGTTTTCCGCTGCCTTGTACGGCTCCCGGGGTGGTCAGTAGTCTCTCATTTTCCGCCAACTGACTTGTTCGGATAGAAGAACCACGTTTCCTGGAAATATATGGTGTCGATTGACCTATTTGGTCGTTGATAGAAAATGCTAGCTTTGGTCGACCGTGCGGTGATCGAATCGCCGAGCCATTCGCGCTGACCTTCGGTGATCCGGATGCGGTCTTAGTTAAGCTCTCCTCTAAAATTCGACTGATTCCCGGCGGTTTCGATGCAACGGCCGGAGTTGATGTGGCATCGATTTTTGATATGTTCAGTGGTTTCGGGTCTTTTCCATTCTGAAACGAAATGGAATCAGAAAAAGTGTTCAAATTTCAAGGCTTATGTCGCAGTCAGAAAGACAAAGTCTGCCATTTCGTCCTAACTTTTGTTTTACTATGAACTAGACGGTCGATGTAGGTACTTTTTATGGTATCTGAAAATCAGGACCGCGCTACTCGCTGTTGCGATGAGTGTAGACATTGATAAATGTGCCGTTACTCAGGCCTATTTGGCTGGTTTCACTTTACCAATCAAGTCAAACGCTTATTTTGGGGTTCCGAAAGATAAGCCTCTTCTGTCGGTACTCGCGAATTACGGATCAGCCGAATGCATCCAACACCCCTTCAGTGGCGGACTTCAGTAGTCAGACAAATCGGTGCATCGCATGTGTAGTCTAATGCAGAATGCAATTATTCACGTTTCCAGCCCGTGCCAACTAAATTCTGTTCGTATTCCGTGAATGATTTCCTCCTTCGCAATGTGTTTCCTGCATGAGTTCCGTGAATCTGAAATACCCGACCACCCCTAGGGCTAATCGAACGGATGAAGTGGGCCGAAAACCATGATCTGGAAATGAGGAGTGCATTAAGCTGTCATGAGCCGAGGAGGGCAATGACCTCGGGAACGAATGCAAGCCACTTACCAGCAAAGATTTCCATGATGCAATTTATTGTGAAATGGCTTTTAACGCCAACGTACTAGGAGAACCGTGTTGATTTCATTCGTCTCGTTCTCAGATATCTTGACTCCATTGATTTGCAGTGAAGACAACCGTTTTTCGGAGTAGATCAACAAACCGACCGAGTAAACAATCATGATCATCGGTTATCTTCCAGTATTGCTCCGGGACCCTAAAGCTATTTGATGTCTCCGTCCCAACAGTTTATTCCTGACTAAGGCTCAGATACAAAAGTATACGTTTGTCCTATCTCAACAAACTGATTTCTTCCGTAGGCCGAAAGAACTGTTGCAATGGACAAAGAATGAACAATCTTCGACGTGCTACGCGGAATCTATTTTAGCTTGCCAAGCAATGCATCGATTAATTCAAAAATACCCATAATATGACGGACAATTCACCAATCATCAATTATTTCGTCGATGAATGGATTATTTGATGCTTTACAAAAATTCTTTTTTGCTACTGGTTTTTTATTAGAATTCGCATTTACATTTCAACCACCTACAAAATGAGTTCAGTTGTGCTGACCAGCATGGTGACACCAAAACCCCATTTACGGTTCAACACACTTAGTCTTCTGAAGATGGATTTCAGTATTAACGAATGCCAAATTCATCTGTTCAATGCCGATTGAATTCAACGATGCCATGCAGTCTAATCACGATCTGATACAATTTACTTCTTAAACGTTTTATTACGCGTATGTACGAAGACACGTGTCTGTTATAATGTACCCCAAATGCGCCAACATTCACTAATTCCCATCGCTTTTTTGGAGGAGGCGACACATTTCCTTCGAATATGAATACTAAAACTAACTACTAATCGTAGACTTGAGTAAATGTGGAAGGTATTAGAAAATTTCACAAAAATCACCTGGGCAAGGGCGTCTTTTTCTGATTCCGGACTGGTGTTGTTGGATGACGAACCCGAGGAGACAGTCAGGTAAGTCGAACCGATACCGCTGTCTGGGAAATATAAAAAAAAACAGAAGAATATTTTACCAGGATTTAATTATTTCTGAAATGAATCAATCTGCAAGACAATGAAGTGTCCCAAACTTGCCTGCTGTCTGACTAACTAATGCTCATCCTGTTTTTCAAACATATCTTGCGAGTGGTATGTAGTCGGATGGTAATAATAGATACATGATTTTGGTTGTTCCTTACAATGAATCGATTGTACTTGCTGCGAAATGCGTGCAGCCATCCAAAACCTACTTGAGAGACTAGCCGAACACACTCCAATGTCGTTCGTTCAAATTCCCTTGAGGATCTAACATCCTCTGAGAAATTATCGGTATTCACAAATGCTTAACGGAGCAACGCGCTGTGGTCGTCACTCAGAACTTTGACTGTCGTGTTATGGAACTGAAAACCTCAACCATCTTTGGCACTAAATTTTGCAAATAGTTTATCTCTCTCGTATTTTGAAATTCGTCGTAACATTGAGCAACAGATCAATTTACCTTTGGTGGAATTTGACGACTGGGTGACTTTGTGAGATTTGAAAATTTCCGATCGTCCAGGTGTCAGATCAGCCAACTGTCTACCCGGGTGACCCAGGAACTTAGCGGGCGCTTGATCAGATTCCATTTCTGCGGGTAGGATGAAGAAATGAAAATGTACAGTGGTTTCATGGTTTCTTAATGGTGAGTTGAGCAATGATATTACATGGTGAATTATTTCATGAAACCATTCTGTTTTCCACTGCTAACACATACCAAGTTGCCAAGCTGTGTAGGTCATGTCCAAAGCTTTCGTCGTACTTAGGCTAACTGTAGAGAAGTCACCCATGAATAAGGGTCGATTGCTCTGCGTTGGCGGTCAGTATCCGTGCAAATCAGTGACGGATAGGTGAAAAATCCTCATTTTGTGAAATCCAACAAACCGTTCCGAGCCTGTCCGGTAGCGTAATGACTAAGGCGCTCGACTCAGAATCGTTCGTCCCGGGTTCACGTTTCAGTGCGGGCGTGGTGGATATGGACTGCTGTTGCTTCCTAACAAGGATGGAACAGCTGTACAGTGGTTTCTTAGTGGTGAATTTATGAATAATTTTACGAGAAAATTTATTCACGGAAAAAACTTGTGTGCGTGTCTGTGCTAATGTGCACGTGGACAAATGCAGCAGCGTGAGCAGGTAAGCGGTGGCTTCCCTCTTTCCTGATTGGAAATTACGGAACTGCATTCATGATTACGACAATCTCTATCTCTATCGATCTGCCTATCTATCTCTCGATCTATCTATCTCTCGATCTATATATCTATCTATCTCTCGATCTATCTATCTATCTTTCTCTCGATCTACCTATCTATCCATCTCTCGATCTATCTATCTCTCTCTCGATCTATCTATCTATCTATCTATCTATCTCTCGATCTATCTATCTATCTCTCGATCTATCTATCTATCTATCTCTCGATCTA
>LUCM01011629.1:303623-334497 GCA_008360955.1 Fasciolopsis buskii | reverse complement strand
TCTATCTATCTATCTATCTATCTATCTATCTATCTATCTATCTATCTATCTATCTATCTATCTATTTATCTATCTATCTATCTATCTATCTATCTATCTATCTATCTATCTATCTATCTATCTATCTATCTATCTATGTATCTATCTATCTATCTATCCATGATCTATCTATCTATCTATCTATCTATTTATCTATCTCTCTCTCTATCTATCTATCTATCTAACTATCTATCTATCTATCCATCGATCCATCTATCTCTTCCTCCCTCTCTCTTATTCTCGTTTCTACTTCCTCAATGTCGATCGGATGATCTGTGTTTATATCCTGTTCTCGCGCTCACAAACCACCCAGTTCGATTTCTCCGCAAACTGATATGATATGCGCCTAATTATCTAGTACGTTAACAAATAAAAAATTCATCCCACACTAAGTGATAATCATTGGGCAGGAAATTTTTCACTTTTCGTAATAATCCCTGTGATTTGGACAAACAAACAGCATCAGAATTCTGCAAAGTTGGGTTTGCGAACGTAGCAATTAAATCCACGACCGATAAGCTTTATCTTTGGACTTTGGCTCCGAAATTTAATGTCATCCTATCTCCGCCCTGTGGATTGGAATCGAAAATCTAGAATGTTGACCTCTGAACACGAAAATATGACATCTAGTCCGCGTTGACCAATTCCGAGAGCGAGACAACATGATTACGTAACGGTGACTTAGAATTGTTCCGGTATGCTCAAAACCGACCCGTGTAAACGGTCAACCTCATTTCTTTGATTGTACTGGAGAAATGGAGGATGAGTTTTACACTCACACGCGTGCTTACGTGAGGAGCGGCAATCATCTCGGTCGTTAGGGCCTAATGACGTAAACGAGTTGATCGTCTTTTCTCGTGCCGCTCTGTAATGCCACAACTCACGGATTTTGTTGCCGTGACACCCATTACGTTGTTGTCAGGTCCGAATAGATGTGACTTGAGATTTTTGGAAATCTTCATGTGCTAATCATTATCTCTTTACCTTGTGATCGAGGTCCCATAAAAACGTAACGGCGTGCGAGAATATTCACAATTTCTGATTAGGTGGACATTGACATTCGGAGAGTATGTTGAATTGTTTGGGCAAACCATGGCAAGGTTTGTATTCGTAAATAGTAACTGCGTCATTTAATACAGCGGCCGTTGGAGTTTGTCACATTTCACCATGTGGACTAATCCACTGCGGATGCCTTTCAGTGTTGCCCGTTTAGGAGGTGAGCTGAAGCCGTAGACTGGGCTGGTACTGGACCAGAATCCGGTTACTAATGTTCCCAAGCGAGGTAGATAAAGTGAAATTGTAAAATTTAAGGGATTTCAATCCCGTTATGCTCAAATCCGGCGTCCGGTTGTCATGGCGAATTTTGTCCAAAATTATCACCCGATTATCGATACTCAGATTTCGGATCTCAAGCTTAAGTAATCTCTCATATTGTCCGTCAATTCCTCTTCGCCGCTCAGGGTGATTTTTGTGTCCATGCTACCATAAACAACGCCAAAATTGTTTACGTGTATTGAACAATGTAATACTCAATTCCGAATGTGTAGTTCATGAATGGATTTCCCATTCTCTGTGATGTTCGGGAACTGGCGCCGCCTGAAAATACACCATGAGACCCAAACTTCGTCAGTAATTTTTCTTTAAACCACAATGAACTATTCGATGTAAGGAATGTATTACTGACCAAATTACGAGTCTATCCTTCCCAACAAAATGTTTCAGAAGTAAAAGAAGGCTATAGTTGTGTCCAGTTTTTAATCGTATGCCCCTGGAAAGTGAGGATCGCGGTTGCTTTTCTAACCACCGTCTCGGAGTTGGCAACGGCGTATGCGGATGACCGACGGCAGTTTGTTAACGCAAGCAGTCGATCGCGTCACAAAATTGTGTGATGACTGGATTGAAGCTTGAATGTAGTGGAATGGGCATGCCCAGTAGACACGCGGATAACAGGTGAAAGATGACCGTAAGTGTGACATTTAATGTGGTAGGTCAAGGGTGTGCTAACGAGCCGGACTACAAAGAATTGCAGTCACACACCAAACTGATCGAACTCTTCGGATCCCAGTTGTTTAATCGATCTGACCTTCGCCGGCCCCACTAGCCACCCGCTAACCGCCATTTCTTCTAGCGCAACACATCGGATGAAAAGACAGATTCAAATCAAGTTCATTTGGCCTCCATAGAACTTGCTTTCTGAATGTTACTTTGCAGATCACTGCATCTTTCTTTTCTACACTTGGCCCACTTGCGAGTACCGTTTGATCACTTGACCTTCTTTTTGCCTTTTATCTTTGGCTTCCTTTGTTAACGAAATAACAATGTACATCATTCTTCAGGGCGGGAGCCACGGCCAACAGAGGGCTGTTAGTTGGGGAAGTTGACCGGCGGTGGGAGAAATCGAACCCGCGAACTTCACGTGTAAACGCCACGACCTTATCCGCTGGGAAAACGGGGTGAAAACGGGGTTCAATCTCGATAAACCGCCGCATCATATTCAGCATGGACATTCACGAGGTTCGCTAGTCATTCGCATAACACTGTTGGACTGTGGGATTGCAGGAACCACGTTGGGACAATAGAACTTCATGCATTTGGAGACCATCACATTTTTTCTTCGCTGGGTCCTGGCATCCGAATTAAGAGGAAGTCGAAGATGTGAACAAACCGTAAGATGCTAATGGATCTATCTGTCTAATACCAAAATCGATACGAAAGCTGGTCAAATGAAAGGATCTTCTCACACACAAACATCTCTAGCATTATCAAACTAAAAATCCCATTCTAAATGGACGGATGACCTTAGCTAACCGAAGGAGTGAAAAAAAATCGCGATCCCACCACCACATTCTTTCGTGGTGCACCAATTCAGCCTAGTCTCTCTCTCTCTTTGTTCGACTGCAATGGTCCAGCAGTCATGTGTGAAAAAAAGCTTGCACGAACAAATAAGCTCATAGCTTCCGGCAGTTTAGACCTTGGTTCAACTCTTCTTGCTTTGCTCCAAACTGGGGATTGCGTCGATCACCGAAAACCGAGGGTGAGGGATGGGTGTACGGTAGAAGAAAACCTGCCCACATCCTTTTGCCATATCCAACACTAACCCATCCATAAAACCTTTTATTCACTTACTAAACTTGCCCCCATGCTGCGAACAAGCGGGCAAGCCTGAACATTTGGACAGATTGGTCCAAACCATGCAGCTTCATTCAGGTGTGTTTACTCATTGCGCAATGTGTGCGAAAGACAAAGTGAGATAGAGAGAGGGAGAGCTAGGCAAGGATAAAATCCATCACACTTCTTAGAGCAAAAGACGGGATGAGCACGAAGAGGGTGAACAGATGAGCCGACAGAATGTCTCCGAAGATGGAGATGATCTGATTTGACAGATATGGTCTCACATTCGCTTTTTGTTATCCGAGATGTCACGTCATCTGAATTGACATTAATCTGCCTAGTGGAAGAAAAAATGCCCTAGCCTCCCCCCACTGTGAGCCACATTTTTGTTGCAAAAGTAGCATATGATTATGCGTCTGTCTTATTACTACAATAGATATTACTGTTGCTGGAGCCGATTATGGCAACGGGGAAGCGGTGGAGGAAATGTGAACCTCTACCTTGGCTGGATCAAGCATACGGGTGAATGGAACATAAAGCGGCAAGAATCCAGATCGATTCCCAGTGGTCACTCGTAACACGCAATGAATGAATTGACCACGGGAGAGGATGGGTCACATGAGAGGATAAACTGAGCCTCGTACTGTTACAGATGGCAGACAAGAATAATCACACAGACATCAACTGCTAAAGAGGTGCGAATGTAACTGGTATGAATTTGCAGAAATGAACTGAAAAACATGCACATACTTCCTACGCACGTGCTTTCCTCGAGGAAGCGAAAGCGAATAAAGTAGAACGAGTGAAATGTCTATGAAATGCTTCATTGTTTCGCACTAAAAACAACTTTGTAGGTCAATAGAAACCATCTGTCAGTCACTTAATTCTTCCGTACAATTAACTTCGTTAAGGTGTAATAATTCCTTTCCAAAGAATGGATTTATGGAACTACTCAACAGTTAGTTGACGACTGACAAACTTACAAGCACTGGTATCCAAACAAACTCGGATAATTCATTTACCCTGCATACAGATGAAAGTTAAAAGTGATTATTTTATGATAAACTTTAATTTTTGGCTTTCTTCTCAAAAACCAGAACCAGGATCGAATCAGTGAAGGCAGTTCTCCCGGTGTTCATTTGGACGTTGCAGCTATGCTTTTGGCTTGGAGCTTGTAGTGTAGAAATTCCGACTTAAAATGTAAGTTAGGTTAACCACAAACTGCCTAGTATTTTACTGCTGGCAATAAAACCGTCGAAATGTGAGCCCAAGCAATTGCACGTTGCACTCACCTTCACTGTTTACTGTGAGGTTTTAAGCCCCGAACATCGAGGCCTCAAATATCCACCGCCGGTACGAAAATTGGATAAGTGTAACTTAGAACCCTTGCTTCCTCCATAGCTTGTGACAACCTCACGATTCCCAGTGCAAGTACTCTGTTCCCTTTTCACAAAGAGATTACGCATCCGTTTAGTTTGACTTTGTGACATCCGACTTCGTAGACGATTAATCCATTTGCCAGTCACCACAGGCTTTACATTGTTCTCCCAAAACTCATAAGCACATTGTGTTAAAGAACATCCCTTTTGGATGCACGTGTCGAAAACCTTGTAACTTTCCCCTACCCACTTTTGCGGGAGAAACTAATCTAACGGTAAAAAAAAGAATCAGAAAAACACCCGGTTATCTTTACGCTTCTATTTTATGTTTGTCTAACCGGCACTCGTTTCACTATTTTCATCCCGAAAATAATTATGTACTTGGATAATTTTCGACTGGAAATTCACTGTAACTGGTAGCCGACCTCTCCAACTCCCAGTGGCCGACTCGAAAGCTAACACTCCAAACAGTGCAGTCTTTCGGTACTATAGGTAGCTTCCAGGGCCAAATTAAAACTTCTATTGACGAAACCTCAACGGTCAGTATCCAGCTTCGCTTAGGTCAGAGAAAATTCAATTGTCAAATCCAATGATCGCCTCTTCTTTATTCAGTTATCAGCTGCATGCGAAGCAGTCGATTTCTTAACACCTACTAAACTCTCCCGAGTATTAGTTTTGTCTCCCCTGGTCCGCTTCCCCTGTCATCCACTGGTTTTACAAAACACACACCTACGTCCACTCGTCTCAAAACCTCGTCACAGAGGACCAGATGACACTGACGGATTGCAGATGGTTGTTTTGGACCAAAAGAATTGCCCCGCTTCCTTTCGTCGTACAAATGGACTCACGAACTCATGAATTCAATGACAAATCAAAAGAACACGCAAATTTCACCGAAGGCCACCAGTAGCACCAGATCACCTATGTATCATCGACAGGTCCTTTGGTAGTAATGAAAGAACGACTGAATAACAATACGATTTCATAGCCAACAGAGTGGGGGACCGAGAAATGGACTGATAACGGGGTGGGACAGAGATTTCACAGTGACTTTTAAGTCACGTGATAGCAGGTGGTGCTAGCAGGTGATCACAGGCAGCCGACGCAGCGCACAGTCGGCGTCTGTCCGACATTATACTGGTCACGGGTGAGCACCGTATCCCAATCCAATTAGCCTTACCCTTGGGTTAGAAGTCAAAATTGCGTCATGTGCCCAGCTTTTCATCGAGAATGCGCGGTGTCTGTATTTTTCACGCGTTAGTCTTGGTGTGACAGAATACCGCTGTGGATGATTCACTTTGCGAATTTGCACAAATTGAGACTGGACGCAGCGGGAATCGACGAAGTCACAGAGACATGTCACACAAGCAGACTTGCTCCACGGGATAGCCAGTCATTTGTGTCATGGAAAGATTTGAGGAGCAGATGTTACCCAAGACTCACTTAGTTATCTTTCTAGTTGACTCCAAAGGGTTTCAAACAATAGTCTTCTATTTGAACGCTTTCGGTTCGGTCTCTGCCTAATGGGAAATCGTCAGATCTAAAATCTGTTTGTCGAAATCTAGAAACAAATTGGTGTTGCATCTGCACTTTATTTATCTGAAGCATATCAGCATCATTCAGACTCAACAGCCATCTTCAGAGTTTGCGTTGCGCGCTCGATCCCTGAGTTTCATAGATGGACACGAGAGAGTGAGGTCTATCAATATCGTCGAAATTTTTCATGTAATACATTAGCAAATGAGATATTGGTATTGTATCGTAAAGGATAGTGCGATTTGGTGTAATTCACATATACCCAGTTCAGCTAAATAAACCCATTCACGAGGGCAGAAATTTTGCTAACAGGTATTTGCTTAACTGCATGGGTAGTTCCTTTGGTCAGATAGACTCCTATTCTATCGACCGATAGAGGCTAAGCGAATAAGGTAGCGACTTCGATCATTTCAGGGCTAGTCAACTTCCCCACTTGGCCGCATTTCTTTAGTCGCGGTAACCTTCCTGAAATTGGCGCACTCTTTAATTTCACCAGTGAAAGAAATGAAAGGTGGAAAATTTGAAAAAATGAATTCAGGTTGATATACTACGTGAGCAAAAGTGTTTTATTCAAGTGAAAATCTGGCGACCCGAGTGGAAAATACGTTCTGTGGGAGATTAAAGTGGCTGATCACGAAAAGTGTACCTGAAACGTGTTCTTTTATGTTCTTCAGTGAGTGTATTTTTTTGTTTTATTTATTAATTTCTTTTCCCCCTATTTTATTTCTTACCCTCACATTTTTTGACCGAAATGCGACATTATTTAATGTACGCAAAAGTCGGTACAATACAATACAATGCAACCCTGTACACAGCAACTGGTGTGGTTGGCTCCGGCGTCCACGGGCAATGGTCTTCCCACCATACTGAAGTTTCAAGCAAGTCAGTGAGGGAACACCGAAATTTTCATTTGAGATACAGCAAAGGTAAGACTTCAATTCCGAAACTTTAAACGGAATACGAATCAGCGTGGTATCAAGTGTACAATCATTACATTACTGGCATCATGAAAAATGTCTCCAGAACTCTGCCCTCTGATAAGCTGCTCAGACAAACGTGCCTAGCCATGATAACCACCAATTATTTTCGGAGCTTATGTAATCACTGACGGCCTTTTCGTTGCCTCAGTTTATTCGCCCTATCAAACCCGAGCGAGTGTTCGTATCTTATCAACTGGCAACAGTCAGAATGAACTTCCTCCAGGCCGACTAAGCTAATCTTTCAGTCATTTCGGATGATGACTTCCGGTTCATGCCACCCAACCCACCGTGGTATCAATAAACTGTTCTTCCACAGGCGCAACAACATCTCAGTGTCAGCTCGTTTCACCTGAACGATTTTTTCTGGGCGGATGACCACCGATCTGACACCTGTGCGTGTCGTGCCATAGGTGAGCCACCGGATGCTTAATGAGTAGTGTGTGTCACTCTAATCTGTGCTTTGGTTGCTGTGGCAATTAAACCCGACACCTTCATCGTTTTAACCCAGTACATGTTAAATACGTGGAAACACCTTCGATGACCGTTTCCCCACCCATTATCAGTGAACTAAAATTGATAAGACAAACAGCAGACGAGTGATCAAAATAAGACAATTGATCGTGGATAGACAGAGGGTTCGTAAGGTTCAAAGGATACCCGTAATCCCGTATTTCTCTTCCTCCCGAAAGAAGTGGCCAGAATATCAAAGCAAAACTTCGGTCACGTTTATTTTTGATGTTAAGCCCAAGAAGCGACGAGTTCTTCTTGCAGCGGCTTTCAGAATCGGATGGATAGATTACATTGGCTGTTTCTTGCCCATTCTGTCTGATTTGAGTGAATGGAGTAGTCACACACAAACGCCGGATTTTTGGTTCAATCTAAATAAACGATACATACGTAAGTTAACAGCTATGAAGGTACAGTAGGAAGTTCTAATCATTCGTTTAACCATTCCAGTTATCAACTCTGTCCCCATGCACTAAGCCCGAAGTTTACTTTCTCAATCCCCGAAGTTTGGCACAAATGTGGAACAATGTCGATAGCCCTAAATTAATGATCCTGATTGTTGCGCAATTTCCAATTACTCGTACACTCCATGGAGCGACGATGGCTAAGTGGTCAACTGGATTAAACGTCTGCCACAAAACGGCCCGAGGTTCGAATCCCATATCTACTGCTAGTTGGCTTCTAGCTGACGCCAGGGTCGTAACCACACCTGACCTAATGAGATATATGATTCTATCCTACTCCACGTTACCGGATCATGGCTGACTACCTCCCTCTCTGTGTAGTCATGCGTGAAACGTCATAAAAATTAAGTGGTTAAAGTTGCACATCTGGAAGTGAATGTCACGGCCTTTCCTTTGTTGATCAAAGTTCGTGAAATAACTATGAAACCAATTCAGAAATAAAGTAGTAAACGGAAATTTATCCTGCAAGTACTGGTTCTGATTTCAAGATCATAGAAGGCGGCGAAAACCCAATCTAAGCGAGGTCAATGAATTTCTCAAATATCGCGAAAACTATTGGTAAGTTTATCCAAATTTGCCAACTCAACTTCGACGCTAGTTGGGTGGTTTTAAAATCACGTGATATAGCTTTGGAATTTAGCAATCCCAAAAACTTCTAGTCAAGTTTTTTTTTTCAATCGACTCAGTTATACATCGACAGCGATTTCAATTGCCTTTCGTGAATCTGCCTATCATTGGTCTGTCAAATCTTCTCGAAATTTTGAACTTCTGGAATTAGGTCTATGGGCTCGTTAAGGAGGAAGAGGACAAAAAGCAAATTCTGGCCGCTGGAAACTATCGAACTCGCTCAGTAGCTAGCCGGAAAATAGCATCCGGGTCTCTCTGAATCATTACTGAGCGTCCATAATGGTCCCGTATTAGAATGAGTATGTAAGAAATAGCTATCCGAAGTAAGTAGTTCTGACGACTTATTCGAGCGTTGTTTGCTTTCCTCCAGTAATGATGCCAAACAGGATCATGTAAGCTCACATCTTTCTCCATCCTATGGTTAGCCGAGTTCATCTGGCCCATGTTGTTAAGGTATCTAAACCGATCGACCTCGTTAATCAGGTGGCGGTATCCGGTTTTTGATGGGATAAATGTTGCATTGTGTAGACTTTTGCGTACAAAAAATAATGGCGTATTTCGCTCAAAATGTTTCATCTCCTTGACCGACTAACCATAGAGAAGGAATGTGACCGTGGTGCCAATTTGTAAAATTAAAAGGTGTCTGGTTAGCAACATCAGAATGATAAGTGCAGATCATTGAAGATCCAACCAGTTGACAAGTGATCGCTCTCTGGTTAGATACATGTATGTGGCGGCTAACCGTGACCAGCGGCGATCGTGGTGCCATTTTATGTCGGATCAGAATAATTGGAAACAAGTATGTTTGTACAGTTGAACTGTGTTCCGTATGTTGGCTATTATGGCATTCTTATCTTTCCTCGATTGTGTTCCATTCCCTGTTCCCATTGCATATTCCTTCATTTTTTCGGGTTACGTAACCCTGGTGGAAAGGCAGTGATCATTGAGATTTGCGTTTCTGTTTAACGCTGAACGATAATGATGATGATGATGGTGCTGAATGCCAATCAAAAGCCTCTTTGCCATTCCGAAGTTGGAATGCAAACAATTCCATGGTAAGACAAAAGTGAGTAAAGTGTGCTTGAAACACTAATTTCAACGATTTTCGCACTCCGTAATACACTATTTCTTATCCGATCGTTATAACGGTAATAACACACCATTGTTCATAAACGTTGGGATACGTCAACTTTGTGCCCACCTGTGGTAACTTTTCACAAGGCGAATCCAATAATCAAGAAATACTTAATTCTATTTGAGATCCGCGATAATTTTGCATCCTAATGGTATTAGAATGAACTATCACACACGGGTACCAGTAGTCAAACAGATGTGTACGCTTGGGTCTGCGTGTGCATGATAATACACCTTAGAAAAAATGACTTAGCAATGCAATGGTAACTCCAGTGAATAAAATAAAGTCAACAATGGAAAAAGATGATGTGCAGTACTTTTAAAACGAACCGGTTGTTTAAAACGATCCCTTGAAAACGTGCGGTGGATTTCCTCAATAATGATCGATTCAATTGCGTCTATGATCCCTGACGTCGAGACGATCACCGTTCACAGATGCATTGGAAATTAACTGATACCCAACTCGTTTCCCGATAGTACAGTATAACCAGCACCCGGGGGGTGGAGGAATTAGCTTAAGTACGATCGCACGTGCAATGTGGCTTGTTAACGGAAGGGGTCAACAGGCTTTTAGACGATGTGGTGTCCTATCTACTAGCCTTTCGGAGTTGATATTCACCGGTGTGCATTACCCCCCGGTGCATCACTTCTTGAATCGTCCAAGACATTAGGCACAGACATAAATCCGCACTTCCAGGTCTCCTTACAGCGGTCTGCAAACAAACACGATAGAATACACGGTTTTTTGTCAATACTCGCTTCTCATTGGTTCAACCTGGTGTCCGCTTGTTTGACTACTTCGTGCTATGAAACAGTGTCCGATTCATCGTGTTCTGTCCGATCACGCACTATTCCCTGATTGGTCCAAATTAGTCGTGTGGTATGCCTATTGACCAACCCGAGGAACGCCGCATCGTTTGTATGAGGGGAATTGTCCATCAAACCAAACGAGGGTTTTACGATTGTCCTCCGCTTCCTCTGCGTACACCGTGTGCGTACTTCGGTTTCTGATACTGATAACTGTAAACGCAATGTAAACTTCAAACACAGGTATACGAGAACGGATTAGACCGTTTCACTCGTTGAACAATTCAGGGGATTGTAAGATCAGTGAACTGATGAGGTCAGACTCGTTTTTTTTTCAAGCGTACGTGACAAGACAGACTAAGAGACGAGTTAAAAGATTGGAAACAGTCGATCACGTGATCTGCATGTACTGATGATAGTGAAACCGGGCGGATATCGACACGGATCATGTTACATTCACAAACGAATAATCAAATTCGCTGTAATTTGGCGCACTGCGTGAATGGACTGTTACAGAGCTTGCGCGAAATCCTAATTCCGGTTTATTGATTTACGTTTAAAATAGGCATTAAAGATGCATTGACCTTCTGTATAATAAATAAGCAAAGCTGGACAACTGAGAATCAGTTATATATTGAATTTGCATAGTCGTAACCCCGGTAGGTCGATGGAGAAAATTAGTCCGATCTGACGACACTCAGGAGCATTTTCCAGAGAATAATGTGCGACATTACGCTAACAGTGAAGTCTTCCTGCATCTACAACGAGAACCTAATAAGACTAGTTGCGATACCATTTCCAGTACATTCCTACTCGTTGCAAGTACCCTTGGCGATGGGGTGCGGTTAAGTTTGTCAGTTTGAATCCTTCCTTTAGATTTGTTGTTTAGTTTTGCTTATTAGTTTCAGGTTGGCGTCAAGCCAGTTAGAGACTGTCGAACGGGAAGGCGACCGATGGCGATTGGCTAGGCTTGAGTATGTGATTTTGTCAGTCGTACGTTGCGATCTGAACCGTCTGACCACTGCCATAATGTTTTGCGATCTGTAAAACTGAAAGGTCAGATGAAAACCCTGTTCATGGTTTCGTGACACCACGTGCATGCCCCTTTTATCGTGAACAGACAATTTGTTTACTTGTTAGTTTTCCCTAGTAATCTGACTAGCATGTCCATACGGAGACTTCCCGAGCTGTAATCGGACAGTAGTCTGATATGAACTAAGCCGGAAAAATAGCATCGCTATAACAAATGTGCAAATTAATGATGGACTAGAGACGAAACTCCCCGATTTAATTGAAGCATTGTGAAAAATTTTCTGCTCTGTTCGGTTTCTCGAATCACCTCCAACTGGAAGGTGTTTAGGGCTTGGTGGCTACAGGCTACTCTGGATTTTAGACTGTACGCTGATACGACACAAGGGGAATCATCACAAGCAACTGCGTTTCTTTAGACATAAAGAACCTTTTCGTTTACAGTTGCGTGTTATCAAGACAGACAAAAATGGTACTAGTTTACTAGAAATTTGCGTAGACGCACAGTTTCTTATGCTAGATTTGATGCATGGATGGAGCTTCCCTCATAGCCACTAGGGTCAACCGCTCGGGGGATGGAGGTGGTTGGGAAGTCGCGATCACAATCCAGGAACTTATAGTGACGCAAAACTACATGAGGTGTGGTAACCACCCGGGCCTTGGTGGGTTGTCAAACAACGCCGCCCCAATTTCCCAGCACGAAATCTACGCGGGGTCAATTCGTGGTATCTGATCGGAAGCTAAATTTAAAAATTGATGAACCGGATAATGTTCCAATTGGGGAAATATGTTCATCAAAATCAGCTTTTTCGTTAAGGTTTATAATGAATTTGTGTTCCCGAGGAGGTTGTTTTACACGGACTATTAGGGGACTGCTGGCAATATTAAACTCTATTTTCATTTGTGTATGTGCGTGTTTATTTGCGTTTCCGATGCATTACAAAGACCAGAAGTGCGAATTTGTTTAATCGTGGGTGACATACAAAATGTTGCAACAAACACGATGGCATAGTGATATGGACACCGAACACTTGGGCCAGCGGGCCCCCACGTCGATCGCTCTCTCTCCGGTCACAGTCGATATGACGGTGTCATAGCAGACTGCAGCGAACTCTGACGATGGTAGAGGATAATTCGCTGTCCCCCGGATCGTTACTACACCTGACCATATGTGGTTCTGTCTTTCCTAGTCTCATGTTTGCGGCTGCCTGTCCGCCTCTACCGGTGTAGTGGGCTTTAGTAGCTACAGAGCACACCCATTCTACTAGGGTCATGTTTCAAGTAGGTAGTAAAAAGGAGGTAAAATAACAGTTTACTCATCCAAACTGTGATTCCAGTGCATTTGCAGATACATGACAAGTACTGCGTACCAGTAACTCTAAGCCGATGACTCATGCAACTGGTTTTATCTCATCACCTCTGGTCTAATGGAATATATGAGGACATTCCATTGTGCCTCGTTGATGAATTCAGTAAGGTCGACATCAGTTTTATGACTTCCCTAAATATCACGTACCTTCCAACAAGATTCGATATAGTGTCAGATCTATGCACAAACTTCTAACGAGTGCAATGAACTGTTCCACAGAGCATTATCGGCCACTGTACATGTGCTTCACCTAACCAAAAGCAACGCCACCTCTTGGATGCGCACGTACCGCAAACATCTATTTGTTTCCAATTACAAAAATTCTGTTGTTCATTCTCCCTCGCCATTGCTCAAAGGCCCCGGGGAAATGGTTTTCAATTCGCTTGTCTATATTCTTTTTCTTGTCATTGAACTACTGTTGAAAATTTATCACTCGTGGTACATAAAGGACTTACTAGCTCTGACTTGGTTTCAGTTCACTTGATCTGTGTATGTGGAATGATCTGAGATAAGCACGGTGTTTGGTCATTTTTTGATCAATATCTTTCAGTATACTGTATTGTGTTCTATCGCATTGTCTTATAGTATATTATGTTGCGTTAGAAGCCAGACTTCTCTAGGTTAAGATGCTTATATTTCAGTCGAAAGCGAAAAGATGAAAGTGGATTAAGATAAATGACACTGTCAACATGGAAGCACATAAACGGTGGACATTTGACGAAGCAGTTCAGTTACGAATTTTTTGAATGTGTTCTTCCATGGTTTCTTCCTCCTCAACCTGCGTGTTTACTATGCGCTCAGAAACAATTTGTCCAGACTCTTAAACTTCACTGACCCACAAGTGGTTTACAACCTGATCGTGTGACAAACTGATAAATTACACAAAGACACATTCTTAGAGTTCTGAACTGATGTGACTGCAACCCGACAATTTCCCTTGAACCAGCTCCAAACCATATTTAATGTTATGTATTGGTATGGATAAGAATAACTGAAAACGAGCTTCTTCGCCACGTTGTGTTGTTCTCAATGTGTTCTTTGGGATGTTCCAAACGGTTGAGGCAAATAGGGAACGGCAAAAGTGGTGCATACATCAACAAAAGAAGGAAATTATTTTATACATTAAAAGAGTAGATACATTCGAATGGTGAAAAACCATGTTTCTCTGTGAGGACTAGGTAGGATCTGCAAAAATTTCACGGGAATTTTTTCTTGTGCCTTCATGTGGAAGTTATACATTTTTTCAGTCAGATAATTACTCGAAATAGAAGAAACGTGACTGATGCCAGACAGATCCTGGTAAAGTATGGAAAATATTTATTAAGTAGGCCCGGAAAGATTATTGGAAAACAATAGAGTAAGATTAGTGGAGCACTTTAATGGACAAATTAAGTTTGATTTGCACCAAATTGTCTTAGTCTCTAGATTCGAAAAGGCAGGTGACGTAATCGTTTCACACGGTCGAAGTTATGCAAGGACCGGCGCAATCTGTTACGAATTGTAACACCCATATATTTTATTAGATTTCGCTATGGGAACTGGATCAGGGTTGAATACCGAATGTTTACTGGGGAAAGTCGAGAGAGAACGGGCGAAAGTGTACGCGGAACGGTTAGGTGCATTAAGCAGAAATGAAATTGAGAAGAAAAGATGTTGTTCGACTGATTGGAAACTGACTAACAAAATATAACATTATCAGCATACTCTGAAATTTGAGCGGACGCAGGGGTTCAGTAAACGAATCACCAAGGTAAACAATGAAAAGACTAACCGAGAGAACTACTTGATAAACACCGGAATTGTAGGATAAGGGCTTGGATAAGTGAAAACCAAGGTTAGTCCGCTGAGTTCTATTTAGAAACTATCATTTCAACCCCAGCAGTATAAAAACAGGATATAGAAAAGACTGAAGCCTACAGCGAAGTTAATCAGGGAGCTAGTCGGAGGCAGAGAAAACATCAAACGCGGTGCAGCTGAATGATTTCACAAAGCCGCCTAGACATTTGGAAACAAAATGCCACATTGAGGCGACCGCATCCATTAAGGTGGTTAGATAAGGAACCCAAACATACGAGGAAAGCACGGTCAACTGATTTAAACCTGAGAGGAAAATGCTTTTGGTACAATGTCCAAGGTTGTGTTTTTGAGATGGAAATAACGCTCGGCTATTTCCATGGAAGTGGAACATGACCGGAATATAAAACTTTGTTGACGACGGCAGTCGCACCATTCAGCAGAAAGCTTACTTCCATTATGAGAACAGTAAAAGACAGACCGTGCGGACTGAATGGGAGAAACAGATTTGGAAGTTACAAGAGGCGCGGAAATTTCTTCTGAAGAAAAAGGTTCAAAATTGTGTTAAAAAGGGAGCGTCTAGGATGGTAGGTTGTGGACGGATTAGTGAATTAATGCGGGATTCAAAATGTTGCCTTCTGCGCTACGAATCAGCAACTGAACATCGTGCCCTCGCATGAGCCTGGCAATATGCTGAAGAATGTTGCTGTCGGTATTGCCCCAAAACTGACTTGCCAAGGATGAGCCCAACCTTGTTACCTCCTACATGATCAAGATGCAGTAATGTTTCAAAGCAGCTCTGTCGTGGAGTTAATTAGCAAGCGGATTAAAGCACAGAACCGGTCCAGATTAGAAAAATGTCCTTAAAAAAACAAATAGATCTGAGTGACAGTTCTAGACAGGCAAGCGAGTGCTGATGCACCCAGTTAAGGGTCGTGGAAGGACAGCTCTATCGTCCCAGTTTCGTGAACACATTCGACAGGAGCCTTGAAGACCACCGAATTTCTCTTGCTCTATCTATTGTCCATCTTCTGGAGAGTTTATGAAGTCTCATCCAGAAATTTTGCCTGATGCAAGGGTGCTGACAGTCTGCCATCTGTCTTTCCTTCGGTCTACCGGACAATGAACGCATTTGATCTCACTCCCGTAGTTGCTTTTAATTTTGCACTTGGGTGGACCGTTTTTATGACTTGCTGTTATACTGTTTTGTATCTCGAAAAAAGCCCCGGTATTGAGCTTGCCAACGGATGTCATCGTTACCTTCGACGTGCATGCCTTGCGATGGATTCCGAGGCAGATCATCTGTAACAAATGTGAACCGAACGAGGCTCGGAAAGTGTCGAAAAAAGTGTGCTTCATGTGATGATGTTTTGTATATAATTTTTCAAAAGTCAACAATCAAGTTGTTGGCAGCTGGTGAAATTTGGTCATAATTCGGCTACCGTGAACAACCTTCCTCCGGGTCGATTTTCAATCACATAATCCCGGGCAGTATTTATAAGTTGTAAGACTAGGAATGTGGCTATCAGAACTGGCTTGGGAACATTTTCTTACGCGTTGCACGACCCATTATGGTCAAAGAGTATGGAGACATGAAGGACAGTTGTTTCCCGCGCGAATCTAAAGCCGCTCGGTTTCACGCCGTTTTCAATGAAATCCAATTCAAGGGAACATTTTCTTTAAATTCACTTAGTCTCAGTTTAAATAAATGAAAATTGATGAAACAGTAGTAAATAACAAATACTCTTGCAATACTTGTTTCTTTCTCATTTGCGCTGATGATAAAAAGGTACAAACGGTGAGAGTGATTCTCCGGTATCACTTCTGTTTTAGACTGGGTACATAGTTGGAAGGATATTCGTGGTCGTTTGTGTGGTTGTACTGGTGTGTATTTTCTTGATTTCGTTTTTTCTCTTAGCTAACCGTGCTAAAAATTTGTAAAGATGCAGTAAGTGATTTGGAATAAATATTACAACATGGTTTTGTCTACTAATATTTCGTCACTTTTAATATCAGCTAACAAGCACTAAACTAATCTCTTTTCTCCCGATACCATTATCTCGATAAGCGCCTGTTCATTTCGAATGTACTCAAAGAGGTGGTCACGGTTGAAATTTTGGCATTTGAATCTCCAGTCCTAATAGCTAATACCTCAGAACAGTAAACGAATCTAGTTCGCCCATGGGAGGAACATGGTACCTCTTAAAGAGGAGTTTGCTATCTCGTTTTCCAGTATACTGCATAGTACTGTATTGTATTACTTTTTATTGTATTAAATTGTATTGCATTGTATAGTATTGTACTGCACTGTCTATACAGGTGTCCGCATTTCAGTCACATTGGCGTATTAGTTGCCACATCAAAATACGGAGTGAGGAGAAAAGTGTAGCTTACAAATAAAACATTTAAAGTTACGAGAAACTGCGTAGGAAGTCAGTCACCACCTGCTCCCAAGTGGTAAGAATTCGGCCTAGGCAAGGAACAGTTAACTTGCCGCAAATATTTATGCTAGTGGATAAGGAGCTGAAGGTAGAACGCGTCCTGTTATGAGAACGGTAATGGATGGGATGAATCGAAATGTTACACACCGGGATAGATGCCTAATACACAGTTTGGTGAAAAGGTCATTCGGTAGTATGTCAAATGCACTACTAATAATTAACAAATTACGAGGAGTGGTTCTGAAATCTTTCCTTAGCAAACCAATAAAAGAGACGGCGGAACAATAGAGGAAAGCGGAAAACAGACATTGATAAACAAACAATGAGATAGTGTTTTGTTTAACCCGGAAATGCCGCAGTCATTTTATGTAAAATAATGGTCCTCTAAGGTGCTTTACACAATGGAGATGTGAGACGATCATTTCCAGTTTCTGTCGACAGGAATTTCTGACTAATGAACGAAATATTAGCCGAGTAAGCAGACCGAGGAAAAATGAACAAACAGAATTTTGATAAATCAACACTTAAATCATAGCGAACAGAAAAATCTAGGACAAAAGACAAATTGTTGGAAAAGTTCGCTTCCAGACGCACACCGACAGAAGTCAACGTCATCAGTGTATTAATATAACTGACCAGGAAAATTAGCGTGCAGGTAGCTGAGATATGATGAAACAGATCCAAGATGAACTTAAGAGTTACTCAACCACTCAACCACAGTCTTGTGCACTGAATTTTTTTGGTGGAGTTGTCTGATAGCCATGCCATGGGGCTGTCAGGAAAGCCAACGTGTTCTAGTTTGCGAAAAGCTAAAGACTGTGGAACGTAGTCATATGCAGAGGAGAAAAATCTAAGAAAGCACATCCGACAGATTTAGCGATATAACAAACCAGTGAAGCAACAGCATCCAAAATGACTTGTTTGGTTTGTACGCAAACCGAAGGGGTCATTGCGCACATTAAAAGATGTAAGACGTCCCCGGACCGGGGGGTTCCAATCAGTTAATCACCGCGTGATTTAGGAGCGATGTAATGAAAGCGTTTGGCTGGATTACTGGGATTACTAGGTTTTGGGATGGGCACCATAATGACTGATTTCCAACGATCGGGAGTGGAGTGCGTGCATAAGGATGTATCATTCGCGGATACAAGATAAATTGTATCCGCGAATGAAGTCGCACCGTGCTGTAGGAGTAATAAAGACAATACCAGGGCCTACATCTATGTTTATGATCGAGTGAAAAGACCAAAAAGTCCTTGAGTAGATAAATATAAACGTTTAGTTTATACCTTCTACAGCTGCAGTAAGGCTTACTGGCTTCGTTTTGCTACCACGCGGAAGCCAAATTCTTTGACAGAGGCATCTGTTTCTAGGGAACAACAAATATCGAGAATTAGATTGAGTGTATGTACAAAAAGGTTGGTGCTACTACATGGAAATTCAAAAGAAAAACACGAATTTGCGTGGAACGAAGACCTTTGATGAAGAAGAATGTGTTCCCGAGAGAAATCATGTAGTCGCATTTGGGTTTGTTTAGACTGCTTGAAAGATTGGAAAGCTGTCCAGGAATAGATCTTGGAGTTAAGAATTAACCGATAACGATCATTTGTTTAAATTCGGGCAAACAGGTTAAGGCAGAATACCTCGGGACGGTTGGTAATAATTCTACCTTGGTTAAAATTACCTCTGCTTGAGGATATAGATATATCAGTCAAATCGAACAAATGATATGACTAGAAGGAATTCACGTATATGACCACGCTACCTCCGATTTTCTTAGAACTTGACTGCCTGTCTTGTTAGTATGCATCAAGGCCTCCGGCGGATACTAGAGCACCGCAACATGTGGATTCAGCAGCAACTCTTGAGTGTAAATCACACAGAGATCGAAGAGTGGAAGGTAAATCCGGTAGATTTGCAACAGGCACCGTGGCTGGTGCGGTACATTTAGGACCAGTCTCCAAACTGGCAGGAGTCTTTTCGATTTTGTATGTAATCCTCGGAGTATACGTGTAGTTAAGTTCAACTCTGTGGGTGAAATTCAGGGACGCACGTTAGTAAGGGTAAATCCGACCGTGAATAGCGACGAACGATGCTTCTATTGGAAAACAAATAAACTTATCTGGTCAGGAAGCTGGAATGAAAATGTACCGTGACCAGTCAAAGGGCCCGCTGATCTTTCGTGGAGTTTCGACAGCGGCATTTGGGGGCTTCCGGGCTGATGTCCGTTTGGACTGAGACATGCTTCTTCACAAATCGAATCCATTACAGTCTTCCAATTGGGGAGTATATCATGAAAGTGGGAGAGATAGGGAATTTCGCATTCAACAAAAATAAAGTCACTGGGTACATTAATTGGTTCATGAATTGAACATTTTGAATTCGCTTGTCAGATTTTACCTTGATTCACGCGTGGCTTAACTAGGGTGTTTGTTACGACAACAATGGGTTTAACAGTCTGGTACCTCAATGTTGCCACTACGACTACTGTTACCAATACTGCTATCACAACTACTAATATTATTTCTAACAATAATGTAGTACAGCATAGCATAGAGTAAGATAAATACTATACTTTAGTAATAGTATATTAAACCAGCAGATTCCACTAGCAATTTAAAACGGTTCTGCAAAGCCCCGTAATGCATCGGATCTGTCATAGAAAGACGAAAACGTGCCTCCTCGTATCATGCAAACATATCAAACACCTGAAATTGAACTATGCACGTAGAAATGTGCCACATCCGCCAGATGAATTTCGGAACTAGTTAGTGTATATGGAAAATATTTATCTAACTTAGCAGTCCATTTTAACCTTGGAATTGTGGGGTGACAGGTAAAGAGCCACTAGGTCAAGTGGGATAGCAAGTCCGGCGACACTGTGTTGACGTCTAATTCGACAAGTTGGAAAAATTAAAAGTAAACTTAAAAGTAATGTGACCTTTGTAATGGATCTACATTGCAACACGAAGACCTAACTAGAACACGCCCCTTGCGCGTCTATCGTGGTGTTGTGGAACTGACGATGTGAACACAAATGTAGAGCACGCACTGCCGATGTCATCAAGGCGTGGATTACCCAACTGGTTGGCTTTAACCCAGGATAAAAATGGATTAGCTGGATCCTGCTTTGAGAAAGTGTGAAACCAAAACACAAATCGATCGCTGTTATTTAGCTTTCCACAATTTATTGATTAAATGCGATATAATTCACGAGGTATTCCGATACAGGTAAAAGGCAAAAAAATTTTGACCTACCTTGGAATCAGTTCTCCTGGTAAGAGATCTTATATTTATGATGCATTATCAAACCTCAGCTACCTAGAAAGAAACTATGGAAGCAATGTTGAACCGTTTTATTCTTGTTAGAAATTGCCAACAGGACGTATCCACTAAGCGCAGAATAGCGCACAAGTACAGAATGAATGATTGCCAATCAAACGCCTTAAGGATTATGACCACCAGGCAGGCTCTCAATGAGTTGCTGAAGTTCATTCATCATCATCACAATCGTTCAGCGTTAAACAGCAAGGCAAGCCTCACTGACCGATGCCTTTACCCAGAGTTACACGTTTATATAAAAAGAGTGAATATTTAATGGGAACAGGGAGTGGATCTACACAGGCGGGAAAAGATAAGATGCTGCTGCAGCCAACACACGGAACACAGTCTAACTGTACAAACGCACGTGTTTTCAATCATTCTGATTCGATAGAAAATGACAACACGATCGCCACTGTTCATGGTTCACTGCCATATCCTTCAATGTCTCCAGCCAGCAAGTCGACGAATCTTTCGGACCCTAACCACGAAGGCGTGAGACACCTACTCTATCTAAGTTCGTTGTACAATTTCTCATTCCACGTTGTCACGTCATCTGTAATCCTCCAAATGGCTTCTTCCATTTCTGAGAAGGAACACAAAATAGGGCACGGTATGGTAGACGAGTGTTCGTCATACGCAACACGTGACCCAACCAGCGTAGTCTACTAAGTTTCATACGCTGAAATAAGCTATTCTCAGAAGTGCCATCCAATACCAGATTCCTAACCTCAATATTACTCACCCGGCTACTCCATCCAGTCCTAGCCATACTACGTAAACATAGGTTGTCGAAAACCTCCAACCGATGAAAATCGCCCACACGCATACTCTACGTCTCGCAACCGTACAACAGAACTGAACGCATTGCAGCACAGTACACACGATCTTTCAACTTCAGTCAAATATCAGGCCGACGCCAAAGGTGCTTCAATCCAGCGTAAGCTGCCCGAGCCTTGGATATACGCATACTTACTTCCAATCCCGAGCTACCATCGTTGGACACGCAGCTACTAAGGTAGGTGAAACGGTCTACAGTCGTTAGTTCCTCTCAATCCAGTATCAAATTCGGCGCTGCTGTCGTCCAGTCCTGTAACAGTACTTTACACTTTGAAGGTGCAAAGCACATGCCGAACCGAGCAACCGATCTCGACAGTCTATCTGGCGCGCATTTGCATAGTCTGCACACTCGAACAGGCACAAGATGTCGTCTGCGTAATCTAGGTTGCATGCCTTCCCTCCATTCCCGGTTCGACTCCTACATCCCGGAGACCTGCTAAAGCATCTTCCATCACCTCGTCCACGATGAAGTTGAACAGGAATGGAGAGATGGGACACCCTTGTCGAACGCCACTAGTCATTTCGAATGAACTTGACAGTTCACCGTTTACCCTCATGCGACCATAGATATGCGAATACAATGGTCGCAAAAGATTCACGAATTTTACTGGGATATCCTTCCATTGGAGAGCACTGAGTAGTGCTGGTCGATCCACGGAGTCGAAAGCCCCTTTCAAGTTGAGGAAGACTGCGATCGTAGGGCGGCGGTGCGTGTGGCGCGTTTCGAGTATCTGTCGAAGAGTGAATATTTGGTCGATGCAACCTCGACCTGGCCGAAATCCGGCCTGTTGTTCGCGAATATTGCTGAAGTTCATTATGTGATGAAACACCTATCAGTTTCTGATTTGCAGCACTACAGTCTGTTGATACATGTATTCCACCCCCACCGATGGACGATTTCACTGTAGGTAGCCTTAGCATTACAAATGCTTTAGATACGATATACTAAACTTGCCTGTTTGATCATTGATAATTTCAATAGATCACGTGGAAGCGAATCAATGAGGTGTACTATACTTTTTGATGGAATTCGAAAGGTTTTTAAGATTCCGCCATTCATCCAAAGTTTGTTGCCCAGTTCGAGCACAGTGGAACTGCACTAATGATGATTCGAAGTTCAGAAACTTATTTTTTGTCCCAGTAGAACTTTGCAGAAAGCGGACTGGAAAGTTCAAACGTACGCTTATTCTAGTTCTCCTGCTAGTTTTACTGGCCAAATCCTGTCACCCGCCAGCAAATAACCGGGCAGTTTTGCAGCGCTCATGAATTCCAAACATCTGTAATTTATGTTAGCAAGCATATAATACAGTGAAAAAGTAATTACAACGAAGTTAAATTGCTAACTAATGTTATTGGTCATTCTCACTGGCCTGGTCGCGGGCGCCGGTGACACAGTGGTATGGCACATGCATTTTCTGTCTTTGGAATGCCTGTGTTCAAACTCTGCGTGTCCTGCCATTTAATGTCCCAGCGATGAGTTCTAACGAAAATGGAATTCGAGTCTCTTGCTTACCAAGATCAAGGCTGATCAGCTGTCCTGAGATTTGTGCCTCAGAATATCCAAGAGACAGTAAATTAAACATGATAAACTCGTGTTCATTTGCTCATTGTTCTTAAATAGTCTATCATTGATAACACGAATATGCTGCACCACTTTCTATTTGAATTCGGGCTCTCGTCAAAACGTTTCGGATTCACCAGTCGCCCAGATTACAGATACACCGTCCTAGTTGGCTTGAAATATTCTTCACTAGTTTGGTATTAATCCAGATTTTGCGAGCACATTTGCTTCTCTCAAATCTTGTCAAAGAAAGATTTGTTTTGCACAATCCTTAATGTTTCTCATATCAGACCAACTACCCTTAACGGTGTGGAACGGTGTGAAAGCGGACGTTGTCAGATGTGCAATTCACACCCTTGTACACTCAAATGGACACGTACATGTTAGGGTATATCACTTGAAACAAACAATCTGTTAGTGTTCCACCCGAATGGGACTCTGTGTATAGATATCAGCTTCAGGAAAGAGTGTGTGTGTGTGTGTGTGAATGGATATAAGCCTTTCTGTGACTTTGGGTGATTTTCTCTTGTCAAAAATGACGTTTACTGCCGAGATAGGCTATTTCATCAGCTTTCCTGCCCGGTTAGCTTAATCACGAAAGTACGTGCATCGGTTTGTGAAGTTTATTTCCCCTCCTTATTGCATTTTTCAACACATCGGTGAATTTTAAAATGATCTACTTCTAGTACCGGTATAGAAACAATGATTAGAGCTACACAAACGATAAACTTGTTATTGGGAATTATTCTGGCCAGCAAGTGCTATTTTTGTGTTTGGCTTATTTCAATTCATGTATTTCACATTCTATTTGGGTAACTTATTAAAGTTCGAAGGCCGACCAATGAACCTAATTCTGGGTAGGTTTGAAATTTTTCGTTCGAATGGAAGTACTATAAAATAAGATCACTCGAAAGACATGGGGAAGCATTCAGTAACATATGAAAAGACTTGTTTATCATGGATTGTCACTCCTTAGCCAGGCATTGTGATTCACATCAAACAAGAAGCGTGCCCTGTCACTCTCACTCGGAAAATGTTTAAGAGATGTTGTCGTGACCACAGTAAAAAATTCGGTTCTCGCGGCCACGAACGTAATCACAAGTATTAGACTATGAATGGGTGCGCCCTCCTTCCGCATTACGCCATTTCACTGAGTCAACATAAACTGCACCACAACACACCATAATTGCTCTTTTCAGTGTTGTTCTACTTATTTTACCACAATTCAATCGTCACACTCGGTTTTGCACACCGGAAGTTGGTTCCTTTCTAGGCGTCTGAACTATGTTACAGCATGGTGTATCAGAATTACGTGGTGTACGAAAAAGTCTATCATACAGAATTATCGAGATAGAGCACTGATAGCCGATGGAAGAAAATTTGCAACTACCTTGGGAAACCATGATCCATTGTTCATAGGAAGCCGGTGCATCCGGGCCTATGTACAACGGACGTTGAGCACGAATTGTAGGCTGTCACTATTCCTTGTTGGGGTGCAAAATACATGACCATTGTAGTCACTTCTGACACTAACTCATCCTTCATTTAGCAGCTCATCTACAAATCTTAACTGGTTTGGGCAATTAGATCCATTGTTTTAACGACGACGTGGTCGTTTTGTCTATGACATAATAATAATAACGATTATTATTACTGGTGGTGACAGTAGTAGTTCATGAAGAAGCTGACCACCTCTCATGAATCCATTTATTACTCCAAATTCTTGCTATACTTCGTAGTGTCCTTGTAATCCGTGGACTGTCAGCGCTAGGGTTCGCGATCCATATCCTGACTCAAATCATACAAAACAATCAACGTATTAACCCTACCACCATTGCTGCCTATCTACGTTCGACTGACCTGATCGTGTCTGAACCACAAATAACCATTCAGCTTGATTCACTAATACTTACCTTACTCATAACCAGAATGCATCACACTCGCTGATCTAGCCGAGAGCCGAATGAATCTTATTCAGCCCTAATCCATTTGGACACTAAGCCATTTGCAGCCTGCAGTCCACCTATTCATACCGTCTCAGCCCCAGCCCCCTTTTCTAAGTCTTCTTTTGCGGGTTATATGTAGCACTCAGAAAATCAGTCATATAACCCTTAACTCCTGTTCTTCCTTAATGTCCGGGCCCTGCGGGTGACCGGGACAGCCCCAACCCCTATTTGTGCGCATCTCGAGCCGTGCAAAGGATTGCGTCATGCAAGCACAGCTGCAGTCACACCAGTAAGACTATGGTGATTTGACCGACTGAAACCAGTCGTAGGGTGGTTGAAGGCATCGGTTCACAGGAAAGACAGGCCGTGTGGTAGAGGCGGAGTTTGGGTGGATTAGATGAGGGTATTTTTTCGAGGATAAATTTAACCATCTGGTAAATTTTACTACCACCGTTGGTCCGAACTGATTTGACCGAGATTGCTTGCTGTTCGTTTGTGACAAGTGTGTGACACCGTCGGGAATCTGGGCTTGATTAAGGTGATGTTGGCCGGGGTGAGGAGGGTGCTGACTGGACTGATGGGACTGGGTGAGTCTTCCGGGTAGATGGGAATTATTAGTTGGTCCA
This sequence comes from Fasciolopsis buskii, assembly GCA_008360955.1. Lineage (NCBI taxonomy): Eukaryota > Metazoa > Platyhelminthes > Trematoda > Plagiorchiida > Fasciolidae > Fasciolopsis > Fasciolopsis buskii. Next base: position 308,986 of record LUCM01011629.1, on the reverse strand, counting down.
AGGTCGGATTTTGGCCAATCCAGCAGACCATGAAATCCGTCGCCAGGAGGCTCACTCAATACCAGGTGTGTGATCAGACTCACCACGGAGGTGTTAATAGGTTCAAACCTCATTTCCATAGGACCGACCCGTGTAATGGTATAGCGATAAATTCTTCACCGGTAATTTTCTATCATTTTCATTTCTGTGTTATCTCGTCATCATTAGGATAAACCTGTTCAGTTTAATTCGAAATCCTTTCATCTATTTACAGGAACAGTGACTGACAAAGACTCATGAGAAATTGGTTATTCCATTCCGGATTCCTCACCACATCAAGAAGTTCCTTCTCAGATAAGGTAGACGAAATAACCCCGCCTCAGCCACAGTCATTGATCACCATTAATCACGTGTATCTTTCACTCCTATGATTCTATCAGAACCACGAAGCTGTCTAGATTGAATGTCTGCCTATCTGCATTGTCCGTAGTATCTAAAACATTTACTTTTACGTTTTACGTTGGTCCGTAAGCGATTTCCGCATCCAGATTACTTTCAACTATTCATATGACAACACTTGATTTGATATCTGACCCCAAAATTGCGTTCAGCTCTCAGATAAACTTACTAAATATTTCTGAGGAGTAACCGTGTTTATATTGCGAATGAAGCAATGTTAATAACACAGCGTTGTTGGTAGATGTTGTATGCCAATGTTTCGATTACCGTTTGTATTCTTTCTTAAGGCAAGTTTTACAATTTTGATCGTACATTGTGCATCCATTTTTCGACACACTTCTTCCGTCATTTGGTCCTGATAGTGACCATGTTCACTTCTTTTTATATTCTGGCTTGTCATTGAAACAGCTATATGCTAAAACAGACAGAATTTTGCGGTCATTTACTGGTTTGCAATCCCTGAGTGACACGGAGTGCTTGGACTCAAACCTAAAATGCTCATTTCTTCAGAAATCCCTTTCATACGCATCTGCATGTTTATATTTCGAAAGATTCCTCAATGACAATATCAACATTTTCACATAAACAGTCAACGCAATCTTTGATATTTACAGCCCCTTAGAAGTGCTTTTGTCTCAAACGGCCGTATCTCCCTCCCAGTTATTGAAATCTCCGAGGCACTTAGAAAAGGTGAGCCTTATTTCCTCACTAATAAGAGCTGAATTCAGGTGTAACGACGCTACATTTGCCAACCAACTCCTGAGTGGTAACAACAATCGATTATTGTCATGGCTCTCTGATTACTATATTAACTGAACCCAGTGAACACGAATGGACGGTAAAAATTCAAACTCGTTGATTAACAAATCAGGAGTACTTCAGGATGCTTTTCTATCACCGTATCTGTTATCAGCTAGCTCCCCCGTCATCGGTATAAGTATGCTGATGATTTTGCCTTCTCTTTTGCCGTTTCGAACAACGATGATTTCCAAAGTTTTCCGAACAACTTATCCTCTATCTACGCTTTCTCCTCACGAGCTTGTTAAATCTCAACACATCTAAATTTTTTGAATGTCTGTTCTCATTCACTCTCTCTCTCGGTCAGCCTTCCATCGGAAACGTATTTCATCAACTCAGAAACGCTTACTATGGTTGATTCTGTGAAATATCCTATTTTTATCTGTTATCTTTTGAGAAAACACTCTGGCGAACACGCTCGTTTTCAATTATTCGTTCTCATGCCATGCCATCACTATATATTGGGAAAAATTCACTTTAGGAAGGATTGGATTAGTCAGATAAAAATATGGGCGGGGAAGGTTTTGTGGTGTTACATGCATAACCTGAGTTCACAAGAACGTGTTGTGTCAACTGCTATGATGTCTAGGGTTTGCAATGGGATGGAGGGTGGTGACTAATCCAACCCTTCCTAAAATTAATTTTTACAACTATACAGTGATGTAATGGCATGAGTACGAACCAGTGAAAACGAGCTTGTTCGCCAAATTGTTTTCTCAGTGTGCACAGTGGGAATTTTCAAGGAACCGAAACAAACCAAGGACCCGGCTTTATCTTTTAGCTTTTTTCTTTTACTTCCTTTGTTTAATGAGACAACAATGTACTTCATTTTTCAGGAAGGGGGCCGAGGCCAGCACAGGGTTGCCAAGTGGGAAAGTTGGGCTGCAGTGGGAGGATTGGAACCCGCATCGGAACGCCACGATCGAATCCGTTTGGTCACCGTCAGCACACTACGAAATGAAACAAAGCACCATCTCCCGGTTTGTGTACCAATGTTTTTCCAATCCTTCTTTACTGCTCTCCTGCTATTTTTTTTATAGATCTACCTAAGAATTTAAAATTCTTTGCCACGGGGGCTAGCACTTATTAGCCGTGTCCTTTATACCACTAATTGAATCGTGCCTAAATCTATGTTATCAACACTTATCAGCATGTGAGGAATTTGCTCACAATATTCTTTCAGATCCCACGCATCCTCTGCACAACGATCTTTCAAAGCGCCGTTCTCATATTTCTACACGATCCGGTTTTCCTTGCATACCTCTGTGGAATCCATATCCATAAGAACTCCCCTGCCCCATAAAACGCACGCACCTTGACAAACAGTTATTGGATTTCATCCGAGTTCCTGAGCAACCTATCTTTATGTGCTCTGATTATTCCTGGATGAGTTTTTTCACACTTTTCATGGGGATAAGTGTAAATTGTTTCCTATTTTATTTATAACCCTCACATTTTTGACTTAAATGCGACTTTATTTTTTGTATGCAAAAGCCTATACAATACAATAAAATGCAATGACAGCTGTTTCATTCTACGATAATGCAATTATCTTTGCTCTACACTGCGTTCGACATGGATTGGATTCGACTGCATCAATCGGTATGGCTGCTGCCAGATTCGCACTACAAAATGCATGAGCAATAGTGTCATTTTAAGACGGTAACTGTTTATTCCTTACCATTACTTGTATCGACCGGAGTTGAACTAACTATATCGCGTTGATCAAGCAGCCGAGGCTGGATCGTTTTTCGACTTCGTTTGCGTAGGTCTGATTGCACCGATCTTCTCAGTTCATAAGTGCAGGTCAGTTGGCTCCATAGATTTTGGTAAAGAATAGAGCTACTCGTGTTAGTTGGCTAAAAAAAGGTGGCTGAATGATGAAGATGAAAGATTTGACATGCCGTTGCTCGTCGTTGGATAACGAACGAAATATAAATAGACGAAATTATACTATTGGCCGGACCTGTGTTGTTTACTGGATGACTCTGTGATGTAATCTTCCGAAAGTAAATCATTGTTCACTTATTGTAAAATCACTAAGGCCATTTTGGATTATCGATTCTCGACAAATAATGGGAATCGACATGTCCAGTTTCAGGGCCGTATCACGCTAAGTATCCTAGTGTGAACCCCAACATCGTAGTGGTCCTATTTGCCAACATTTGGGCTTCACCATTTGAACTTTTGAAAAAGTTGATCAACGGCGGAAGGATTCACACCTACAGCATTCTTCATAAATTTCCGCAAAGTTAACCTCGTGATAACCCCCGGTAAAACCATATACATCACCAGGGGAATTATCGCAACAATAATGACTCCGGGATCGAGCACACATCGTTGACTCAGAATATCTTTCTATGGTATTGCTCTAAATTCCAAATCTCAATAAGCAATTGTTCTGCAATATATATATATATATGTATATATATATATATATATATATATGGCATTGGCTTGTTCGCTGAGATGAGTTATTTGATTGCAAGCATTTTATCACTGATCAAGCTGACTTACTCAGTGTCATGATATTGTTTGCACATATACATACACATATATATATATATCACTCATTCACGTTCGACAACGAGTCCTATTTTTTAATCGAAACGTTACGATAAACGTATTAACTCAGTAGGAATATATTTGGGACATGTTTGAAACTTCACTGTTTTTGAATGAGCATTCATCATAGTCACTAAAGTCCATTATAAGGGCGCAAATTCAGGGGACAAGTAACCAAGATCCAGAGCGACATAAAACCAGAGGTATTCCCAATAGGACGCGTATGGTACAAAGCTAGCCGTCTGTTATCAAAGTGATCATTCAGGAGAGCGACTGAGGTCTCACGAGACTCGATAATCGCAAAACTATTGTCCGCTCATCCACTTATATACTACTTACATTGGACAAACACTCACTTACAATATAAATCGCATTGCACTGCGCACGTAAATAGCACTTGTAAGTCAAACATTCGGATAATGCAAACTTGGTGTACTGAAATCAACAATTGTCGATGCCCGGTGAAAGAGAACTTCTCACAAACTTCTTTAGCCATATTGCTGATAATAACCTAAATGCTAATGCCGTTTTGCTCTGTTCCCGATGAGCACAGCAGCGTTACCGTCTGTCCGGCAATATGGACTTCCCCATAAGGGCGAGTAATACATGACGAACAGTGATAAGCGCAAGATTAGCAACTGGAGTGCATTGAAATTCAGGAATAAGAGTTACGTCATGATTTAGAGTTTCAGTTTCCGGCTGATCGGTGGGATCGACTGTATGCACTCAGAGAAGTTAGTAGAATTTTGTGGCATGAATAGTCACGCCATATCAAACAATTGGTGGTTATGATATATTCAATACCCATCCCCGTTATCAGTCGCCGAGTGAAATTTCAGTGGCATCCGATTGTCCCTCGTTCGCCACTCGTCCTTGGCAGCCAGAGAGAACTTCCCTTGGAAGTATTCCGATCGGTCAGAGGCGGTAAGTCGAAGTAGGTCAGACCTGATAACGGAACGCACTACACCACCTATCCGCTTGATATTTTCTCTGACAAATAGGTGGAACTTCATCAATTTATGCTCATCCATTCACCCGCCCACCGCTCCACGATTATATTCGTGAGATTGATGTATTCGTACGATAGTCCTGTACGTTCTGCCAGAGCGGAAAGCACGGTCGAACTATCAGAATTTTGAGTCGAGCAATAGATTTGGAAGTCTGCAATGTGTCGGGGCAATGAATGCCTTGCTTATCAGTGAATACTTTCAATTTTCTCAAAAAGTAATCCCTCCACCACCACCTCCACCTCCACCACCACCACCACCACCACCATCACCACCACCACCACCCCCTCCACCACCAACGCCGTCCTCTCCTCTTTTTTGTGCTGGCACAGAGTTTAGACAACTCATGGGGTACTTGCCATGGGGTGCAATTATTTATCTCACACCGATTATCAAGGACATGGGTTTGACAAATCTACATTTCACGAAAATGATTTGGCGGCAAATATTGCACAAATAATACTATTGTCTGTTTCTAATTTATTTTAAACTGTGAAAATACTCATTCACCATGATTTTGGTGAAGTGCTGAATTTCCGACACTACTGGTAGCCG